>JAJOZX010004600.1:0-165000 GCA_023014485.1 Bathynomus jamesi | reverse complement strand
CTTTTCAGTGTAGTCCATCCATCAGCTTGGGTTCGTTCTGTACTTTTTCCCGATTGCTTTTTTTCACCATGTATATAGTGAATAGCAGCTACAGTGCATAGACGCATTAAAACAAAATATTTTCTACACTGTATACTTTACTTTTAATTATCTGTATTACTAAAATGATATAGTACAGTACATACAGTAATACAGTAGAGTATAGTAATGAGAAATATTGAAAATGCAATAGTAATTACAAATTTTGCATCCCCCCCACCCCCCCCCACTCTAACCCTCCTGAAAAAAATTTCCGCATAATTTAGTCCAGACTTAATAGTGCCGTAGTCCAGATTTCGACTATAGTCCGTCAGCAGTTGAACAGCCCTGTTTTAGATCAACGTTGGTATAAACCGGACTGGGATTCGTATCGATATCATTCGACGCAGTTTTGGCAAAGAATAAAGAAATGTCGGAAAACCTACTACAAAAGAATAGTGTCGATTCCCATTTGGATGGGGACGGTTACGAGAAGGCTGGGAAAAATTTAACGTTCCACTTTCGACTGTTGCTTCATTAATAAAGAAATGGAAGAAAACGAGTTTCATCGCAACTTTACCCAGAAAAAGAATTAAAAAGACGCTCCTCTGCAGAGCCACACCGAAAAATCATTCGTAACGCCAGCAATAAACCTAAATCGACAGCTCTAAGTATTCAGCATCATGTGTCAGTCGCAACGACTCGTCGCATTCTGACAATGATCTGCATGGTAGGACTTCTCTAAAGAAATCATTCTTGAAGCAGCAGCTTAAACTGATGAGGTTGTCGTTGCTTAAAACCCAGCTTAATGATCCGCAAGATTACTGGGACCGGATCTTATGAATCAATGAGACGGAATTAGAGTTTGAGATGACGGATCAAGGTTGTATTCGACGAAAAGAGACGGAAGCTTTCACGAAAAGAACGCTTTTCCGACAATGAAACACGGTGTTGGAACGATTATATTCTGAATTGTTTTTCTCCTCTGGCACTGCAAGGAATATCGTGGGGATCGACTACAATACAGATTCCGTCAAATATCAACGTATCCTCGATGACAGTTTGAAGTCCTCTATTAGGAAGCTTCGTCTTGGTCGACCATGGGTCTTTCAGCATGATTATGAACCCAAGCATATATTAAAATCTAAAACCTGGTCGCGAGATAGGAAAATGTTTTGAACAAGCCTGCACAAAGTCCTGATCTGAATCCAAAAGAATATCTCTGGCAAGACCTGAAGAATAGTGTCCACGAGCGAATGCTTTCAAACTTGAAGAAACTAGAACAATATTGTCCAAAAGAATGATAAAAAATCCGAGTTGCTAGATGCCAAAAGGTTATTTAAAGTTTATAAAAAGGGACTTCTTGTAGTCATAAATTCACGAGGAGCTTCTACAACTTATTAAACACCGAAGTGTTAATAATTTTGCAGTTAACAATTTTGCAGTAACACTCTTTATAAAGGTAATATATTATATGTTATATACACTAAGATAAAGATTTCCTTTTGCCTTTTAATATCTAGAAAGGATAAATATAACTGAATAAATAATCCATACCTATTTCATTATTTTACATTCATTACGATATTTATCTGTGACTTTATATATTAATGTGCAGTTGGCAGGAATAATTTTCAATACAATAATGCACAAACACACAGTGTATATATATATCTATATATATATATATATATATATATATATTAATTATATTATATATATATACACTAAAGGAGTAAAATAAATGAAAGAGAGAGATTTTCATTCAATTTTATTTTTATATTCACAAATGAATGATATTTGCCTACAGATTTACTTCCAGAAATTTATGTAAATATTTTGACCTTTCTCACATTTTCGCCCGTTGCCTAAATGTACACAAATTTTGTGACGTACCTTTTTCAAACGAGTGAAGCAACACAAAAGCAAATAAAAAATACTTATGAAAAAGCCTCATCACAATTTTTAAACTGACCGACTGTTTTTACATGTTTTTACTTCGGGTACTTAACAATGACCATCTACGATTTTAAGATCTAAAAAGAATGAAACTGAATGTCGCTAGGATGAAGCACATATATTACAATTATAAACAACAAAACTCAATCGTCTCTTACCTACATCTCTAAATGATTGCAATACAGTTAGCTTTCAGGGTTCATTAGGGGTTTTGAACCTTCATACACCAAAATTGAACTGTGTGTGTGTGTGTGTGTGTGTGTGTGTGTGTGTGTGTGACTGATGACAGAAATGTATACAGATAACAAAAAGGTGAAAATATTGATAGAGAGAGAGAGAGAGAGAGAGAGAGAGAGAGAGAGGAGAGAACGTTTGTGTATGTGTTTAATAAATATTTTAAAAAGGGAATGTCTTCATTATCAAAGATTTACCAAAGAATTGAGTGAGGTGAGTGAACAATTTAAACTTCGTAACCATTCCTGACGTATAATTGTTATTCCTGTTTTAAAACTAAGTTGATCTTTTGACCTGGTGAAAAAGGGTGACATGTTTACATCAGTTTATCCATAAAATGCAATAAAATTATGGACATGAAGACAAATGCAAATTTAATGGTTGTATATTTATATTAATGTTTATTCAACATAATTAAGAATTAACAATTAATATATTGATTATAAATGCTTGGTAAATTTCCCGTAAATATATCAAATTTTTTTTTTTAATATTATAAAGAAGCACCTTTATTATTATTACTAATATATATATATATATATATATATATATATATATATTATATATAATAATAATACTAAACGAGCTTCAAAATAAGACTCTTAAACATGTAAGAACACGATTATTGCCACTACTATATATATAATCCTAAGTACAAAAATCTACTGACTTATTTGACTTGTTACATATTCATAATATACAACCGGTCCTAATAACATAAGGCCTTCTTATGTGATGTGAAAGTCCCCTTTGAGAAGCCTATAAAATGTTCTTTTGAACTGTTGATTAGCTAAAGCATAACAGAAAGGATTAATTGGGCTGTTCGCGTAACATAGGAAATAAAAGAACATGTAGAGATGCGTGTTTGTGCACAAGCAAAATGATTCCATTATAGCGATGATATGATATGGTGTCCAACAAGCGACAAACGCACCCATAATTACAGAAATGGTCTTGAGAGCTTTGTTCGCTCTGTTCTCCGATTTTGACTTCTTTTCCACGTCTTTTTTTCTTTTTTTTTTTTTGATTTTAGTTCCAAAGTTTTGAAATAAATATTTTTTCCTTTCTGATGCTCTTCTTGACTCTTTTTGAGCGGCGAAGTTAGGCTTCTCGCTTTCAACGCTGTCTTCGTGGCTGTGAGACCCTCCTGATAAAGACTCTCTACGAGTACCGTGCGAAGGGGATACCGGAGAGCTTTCCTTTGAAGATTGGCTCGCAGCACTTGGGTCGACTAAAGTCAAACGTGGATGTTCCGAAATTGACTCTGAACTCATTAGTTCTGAATTGATTAATCCTTCTGAGGAGCAAGTTCCCTTCATCTTTACTGTACTAGTCATGACGTTTTCAAGTTCTGGAATAATTATCTTTACAATTATATTATCTTTCATACCATCTTTTGTATTAATTTTAGTACAGGTATCCATTTTCTCTTTAGGATCCTCCTTGGTGACAGTATTGGTAGGTTCGACATTGACCGATTCTTGCCTTAACGCAGAAGTTACTGAATTAACTAATTTTTCTAGTTTTTCTGCTAGTTCATAAGGAGGAGTTAAGTTACTTCCCTCAAGTGCGGATGTTGGAGACTCCACTATCGGTGATGGAACTATTATGGAGCTCTCATCCATAAACCTCAGGTCGTTGGCATCCATGCCAACAACAACATCTCTATTGCTTGCTACATTAAATTTGCCAGACTGATAACCTTTGGTCGATGTTATGGATTGCTGTCAGCAAACATGGCTGGAGGATCTATTGGGTCTATGATGAAATAAGATGTAGTAACTGGAGTAGAGGACCTATTTGGCTGAAAGAAAGAAAAAGTGTTGGTCGATGTAGAAGGAGGAGGAGGAGGAGAGAGGAGGAAGAAGAAGAAGAAGGGGGAGGGGCGGGGGAGGGGGGAGGGGGAATGATTGGAATTTCTATTAGCGGCGCTTGTTTCTGAGCCCTTTTTTTTAAGGGGACGTGATTAATTATTAAAGTATAATCAATAACATTTGCAATTTTGGTTGTACTCGTATTTTCTGTTGTACTACAAATGTTTTTCGCCTTCTTATTTAAGGATGTGGAATCCTTCTTTTCAATGTTTTTGGTATCTAATAAACTTACTTGATTGAATTTATTGTTAGGTACAAAAATATTATTTACATTGAATTCATCAACCTCATTTCTTTTATCTTTATCACAGACTGCATTATCATCTGAAGACACTTTAAATTCTTCTTTTGGGGAAGAGGGAATATTATTGTTCAGTGTAGGTACCTTTTCTTTGTCATTTTCACAAATGAATTTCTCCTGACAAAGTAAAGTGCTTTCTGTTTTAGACATTGGCATTGCAGCCACTTTATCCGCTCTTTCTACATTATTATCTTTTTTTATTTCATGATTCGCGGTGATCTTTTTACCAGTTTCCTTTCCTTTGAAATTTTTTCTCGATTCTCTTCGCAGTGTTTTCGCTTTCATAGCAACGAGTGCTTGAGCTTGTTTCTTTTTTGCTTGAGATTTCTTCGACATTTCGTAAGCAGTCTGATAAATACCCGCGTATAATATGAACAGGATGATAAGTGGTATCCAATAGTAACCAACAATCAAAGATGTATTGAAGATAGGGTCTTTTAAGAATTGCACCGCGCATTCTTTCGGTTCTAAGTCTCGAAAACCTATAAAATGTTCCCATCCAAATATGCTCACGAAAAACAGAAGAGCAGGAACTGTCCATGTGACTAATATTAAGAATATTACTTTTGATTTAGTTCGCCAAGCTCTGTATCTAGCCGCAATTTTTACGGAACAAAATCTATCAATTGTTATTAACAGTACAGTGAATTGAGAAACCAGACAAACCGTATAGTCTACTGACAGCCACAAGTCACAAAGTATTGGTCCTAAATCCCAGTATCCAACGAGAACATAAACAGTATAAAAAGGCATAGACACAGAACCAATAAGAATGTCTGTGATTGCTAATGAGGCTAAAAAATAATTCGAAGGCTGTCTGATCGCTCTTTCACATATAAAGGCTACAAGTACAAGTAGGTTTCCAAGCACAGTCAGAATTATACACAGAGAAAGGCAAACTCCGATGAAGATTGTAGTCGGAAAGTTAAAAGGCTGAGGAAGGTTGTTGAAGTCGATATCCGCGTATCCTGTAGAAGATGCGTTGCAATCAGCGCCGAAGAAAAGGCAAGCAGAGGCATTTGTGAAGTAACTGTCGGAGAAATTGTCCTTTCCTTCACTATCAAACCATTCTAACGTCCCGTTGGTGACGTAAGGCCACTGCGTAGATGTCCGATTAGCTCCATGAAGCAACTCTAGTATCCTTTGCTGGCGTTCTTTCCTGCAAAACAGACGTTCATTAGATGTAAAATATGTGGAAAAAAGCTATAATTAGTACATTTTTCATTTTAAATAAATTTTGATAATATAATGACTTATTAAAAATGTAGGCCTTAAAGGTTTTACGGCTGGATTTCATGCAGACAACGTCTCGTGCAAAAGGATGGATCACATCAAGAATTTTTACAAACGTGTTTATTTAATGTGTATTTAATTGAAAATGGTTTATTGAGTGATTAACTTATATTTCTTTGCGGGAAATTATTTTTTAGTACTGTAGTTGAATTTCAGTATCGCTAAATTGTTTCTCTATTTTATTAAACTCTCGCCCTCCCGCATTAAGATAAAACATCGACCAAGTGATGTTTAAAATTCGAGTGATCGCAAAAACGTTCGTGTTATGCATTATGCGTTCAATCATTTACTAAATAACATTTTCAATGTGAATTTCATAAATTCCTAAAGGTAACACAATAGAAAGGCTATAAACAGAAGGAAAAACTTCCTCCATTCTTTTCAGTTCAACTCTATTCTCATTATCAGTGCAAAACGTTCGACGAGAAACAAATAAAGTCTCCCATGTACTGTCTGTCCCCGGATACCCACTTCCGGCACCGGATAATTCGACTGTACTCGAACAAATTCGTTTCATTCAAGGATAGCCATCATCCGCTCCTTTATAGAGATAAGGAAGCCGCTGTTACTTAATTTTAAATTTTAAAAATCATAACTTTTTCAATAATAAACTTACAGAAGCTGGTTACGCCACTCTTTCGAGTGGTATACAGAACATTTCACCCCACTTTAATATCAAACTCATTTTGGCAAATAATCACAGCAAGACTGCGATAAGAAAAAGCTGGGAAACGCCGGCAGGAAACGTGAGATCATGTTTGCCGTCATAAAATGCAAACATTTGTGTGACAGAACCCTTGAAGTATCCAGTATGGCAACATGAGACTCGTGCCACTTGCCAGCACCAATGACTGATCATTACACTACAACTCCTTACCATGTGATTCAAAGAGGGTGGTGGACTCTTTCAGCGTACCCTGTAGGCCGAAGTACTCGTAACTTTTCAGGTAAGGTGTAAGTTTTAAATTCTACTTAAAATCACTTCTTTGCTCTCGTAGCAAGTGCATTCATATTCACTCTCTCGTCTCGTAAAGGTGTTTCCCAGATTTCTTATTGTTGCCTTGTAATTATTTACTAAATTGTGAATGATATTAACCTTCTGCTGAAGGAATTTCTTTTGTAGAGTTATATTATGAATGCGGTTGTATGAAATAACATTTCGTTAACAAATGGTCAAAATTCATTGAAATTTCTTGTATATCTCTCGAAAGAGTAAATTTCTTAATTTAAAATATATCTTCAATCTCACCGTTGCCAAAGTATTTTTTTTTTTTGCAGAATGGAGGAGCCAAGGGTGAACGCCCGCAACTCTCTACCCTCCCATAGAAGGAGAAAAATAGAACCGTAATCAAGGTCCAAAGTTTTCGAGATCTCTGGACACTTTGCATTTGAAAGATTGGAATGCATAGACAGGACAGGGGGAAAAATGAACGGATGAAAATAGTTCCTGAGTTGACCGGTTGAGTAGATGAAATTTTGAGAATACCGATTAACCCTTGCATTAGAGAGTTGGACAGAAAAGAGATGAGAATGTGTTGAAAGTCTGGAACTGCAAACTTTCCTTAAAGGAGGAGGCTTGCAGTTAGAGTTTAGAAGAGCAACTCCTGACTCTCACTTAGCTTATACTCGTATTTCTGCCGGAATCGTGCAAAATCTGTTCTTCGACTCGCCAAAAATTCATTCCTCAGACAAAAATGTGAATACCTAATCCAATTCTAATTCTTCGCGCTTTCATTAGCATCCAGCCAAGAATCTCTCCAACAACTTTACTACTTTTTCTTCTTTTCCTCCTCTTTTCCATTCCGACGGCTCAGTTGCCGAAACTTCTCCCGATAAAGCTGAACTCTTCGCTCAAACTTTCGCCGCCAACTCAAGGCTGGACGAATCCAGTGCTGTTCCTCTACCTCCTACCCCTTCTGACTTAATTATGTGTGAAATTAGAATCTCTTCCAAAGATGTATTTTTTGCCTTATCTGTGTTCAACTCTAGGAAGGCGTACTGTCCTGATGGTGTCTATCCTGTTGTTCTCAAGAACTGTACTTCTGTGTTGACAATCTACCATGACAAACTCTTTCGTCTTTGTCTTTCATCTGGTATTTTTCTTTCCTGTTGGAAATTCGCTTTCATTCAGCATTTCCTAAAGAAGGATGATCGCTCTCAACCTTCCAACTATCGTCCAATTGCTTTGATTTTGCCTTTCTAAAGTTTTTGAATCTATCTTTAATAGGAAGATTCTTAAACACCTCTCTTAGCACAATCTTCTTTCAGATCGTCAGTATGGGTTCCTCAAGGGACGCTCTACTTGCGATCTTCTTACATATCTCTCTGACTCTTGCTCATACTCCTTTCGGGATTTTGGTGAAACCTTTGTTGTTGTGTTAGACATATCAAAAGCTTTTCATAGAGTCTGGCAAAAATCTTTATTTTCCAAACAGCCCTCCTTCAGTTTCTACCCTTCTATCTGTGCCTTCATCTCTAATTTCCTTTCTGGCTGATCTATAGCTGCGGTTGTAGATGGCCACTGTTCTTCTTCTAAAGCTATTAACAGTGATGTTCCTCAGGGTTCTATCCCGTCACCCCTATTTTCCTTTTATTTATCAATGATCTACTAAGTGGCACTTGCTGTCCTATCCACTCCTATGCTGATGATTCCAACTTTCTCCATCCGCTTTATAAAGCGTCCCTCTCTACAGTCATTCCATACTTCGCGTAGGACGGCTCTGGTGCACCTGACCTCTGATCTTTCTGCTATCTCTGATTGGGCAGAAAAACCCTTATGGCTTTCAACGCCTCAAAAACTCGGTTTCTTCATCTGTTTACTCGTTACAACCTTCCACACGACTATCCCCTTACCTTCAACAATACACAAGTCAATCCTTCCTCTTCTCTTAACATTTTTGGCGTTTCCTTTTATCCCGATCTTTCCTGGAAAGATTATGTATTGTATACTCTGTTTCCAAAAAAGTTTCTAAGAGTGTGTTGTACCGGCTAGGCAGGTTCTTCATCCACACTCAGTTGCTGTCTCTGTACAGGAGTCTCGTCCGCCTCTGTATGAAGTACGCTTCTCATGTGTGGATTGGCTCAACCCACACAGCTCTACTTGACCGGATGGAATCAAAGGCTTTTCGTCTCATGAACTCCCTGCCTCTTACTGACTGTCTTCAATCCCTCACTCTTCGCCGCGATGTTACCTCACTCTCTCTTTATTAGCGCTATTATAACGGACAGTGCTCTTCTGAACTCTCTAACTGCATGCCTCCTCCTTTAAGGAGAGCACGCAATACCAGACCTTCGACACATTCTCATTCCTTTTCTGTCTAACTCTTTGACGCAAGGGTTAATCGGTATTTTCAATCTTTCATCCACCCAACCGGTCAACTCTGGAACAATCTTCCTCAATCCATCTTTCCCTCTGTCCATGACCTCCAATCTTTTAAACGCAGAGTGTCGAAGCATTTCAAAAACCATGGACCTTGATTTTGATTCTCTTCTTCCTCTAAGGGGAGGCGTTTTTGCGGGCATTCGCCCTTGGTCCCACTTCTTCCTACATAGAAACAAGTGTCCAACGTATATCAACGTTATAATAGCGGTCGGTCTCCAAAGACTAAATTAGTCTTTAGAGACCGGCCGAGGAGGTTGAATTGAAAGGCTTCTGTTTTTTTAAACTTTTATTTTTTTAATCTTTTATCTTTGACTTAATAAGACAGTTTACTATATATATATCGGGTGGGCAAAAAAAAAGGAAGACCTCGAACTTTGGCTGTAAAATCCAAAGTTATGGTCAGATTTCAATATTTTTTTCACACCCCACAACTAAGTAAATTTCCTATATGGTGAGCGGATTTCAAAGCAAACTAATGAAAATTACAGATTTATTGAACATTTCTTTATGTCACTGGAAATTCTCCATTTACACTACTACTGTAATGTATGTGCAGATAAAAAATTACAAAGTACTCACATATGGTGCTACCTTAATGTTAAAAAACTGATCGATATGTTTACCACGAACTTCTACAACCTTTTTCAGTCTAGGACGGAACTCATCTATGGATTCATTGATTTTTTCTTGTGGTAACTCATCCCATTTTTCCAGAAGAAGCTGTCGTAAATGAGCGACATTTCTTACTTTGACTCGATAAATTCTCTGTGACAAATTTTTCCAAAGGCCGTAATCAACAGGATTTAAATCATGACTGTTTGGTGGCCAAGTTTAATACCGCTACCTGGTATTCTTTTGATATCTCCTGTTTTATCGATTTCCTTGAGAAGCTTGTCCAACCTCCTGCCGTTGGCTTACGTTAATTAAACTCGCTTTAATTATCAACTTGAACCTATGATTAGCAAGATTTTTCTGGAATATTCGCCATAAATCCAATTTCTCAGTTAAAATGCTAAAAGATGGCACACAAACCATAAAATTACCTAGTACTAACATATTAAAATTTCATAGTTCTATGTACTATATTTGCCGAGATATGAGAAATTTAAAAGGTCTCCCTTTTTTTTGCCGACCCGACAATACAGTAGTAGTGTAAATGGAGAATTTCCAGTGGCATAAAGAAATGTTCAATAATCCATAATTTTCATTAGTTTTCTTTGAAATCCGCTCACCGTATAGGAAATTTATTTAGTTGTGGGTGTAAAAAAAACATTAAAATCTGGCCATAACTTTGGATTTTACAGCCAAAGTTCAAGGTCCTCCCTTTTTTTTGCCCCCCTGATATATATATATATATATATATATATATATATATATATATATATATATATATATATATATATATATATATATATATATATAGTTTCACTCTTATGGAAATTAGAGGTAGGTTTCTTTATGTTTATTTATTAAGACGAATGAGGCAGGCGAAGCCAAATAATAATTCCGAATTGAAAACCTTACAATAAATGTCCTACATTTTACTTTTATTTTTATTCTTTTACAAAAATAGTGGAATTATAATATAGGAATTATAGGATTGTCCTATATTTTTCTTGGGAAATGTAGGACATCGTATATTTTTTTAAGAAACGGAGTGAGAACCCTTTTTATAGAAAATACATTGATGGCAACGTTTTATTAACTGTAATAAAGAAACTTTTTTTAAGTATTGCGCGAAATGAACCTTGAATTTATGTTTAAAGCTACAGTTTTTGTTGTCAGTACGAAATACAGCAATGCAGTACGGGTGACCTACGGTTTGCCAGTTACAACGTTCTTTTAATATTAAATATTTAATATTTCAGGTTTTATAACTGTCGCGTTCAGTTTTTAGCTGTTTTTATAGAGTGACTAATTTGGTTTCATCACTTAATTATTACTGTTCATTACAGTACCAACTGAAAATGCGGTTAACGCGTGCAGGAATCATTTGTGGGTGAATCAAAAAATAAATAAATAAAATAGAGTAAAATAAAATAAATAAATAAATAAATAATAACAATATAATAATAATAATAATAATAATAATAATAAAGTTTTTCCTGTTGCTTGGCAGTGACTAAATTTAAAGCCTATCCAAAAACTGCAGAATAGCACTCAGGCAAAACATTTTGAGAGAAGAGGGAGTGGATGGTGCTTCAGTAAACAAAATCGGTTTCCGTTCCCTAACAACTAAAGCATCAGTGACTACAGAGTTGAAATACAAAAAAAAATGTTTTGCTAATTTATTAAATATGATGCAGTTACTCATTATTGTTTAAGCGGTTCCAAGTGCTTGAAATATCTGATCTTTACTTAAATGTTTTGGAAAGTTAGAAAAATATTTAACGATGCTCTTTGTTATGTAAAAATCCTCACCCTCGTTTTAAACTAATCATTGCCTTCCAACTCGCGAGTGAATGTTCGTAATTCACTGTAGTGAATTTGGTTTATTGGTTCGTCAATTTAAGTGAAATTAAGAATACCCTTTTCACTTAAATTTAAATTTCTTGTCTTATTCAGGGCATGATCACTTGATCTACAGGGTGTTCGAAAAGTCCCGTCACTCCCTACAAAATGTACATACTGTAATACCAATTTTATTTTTGTGATTAATTGAATTTATATGCGATTCATTGATATTTTTTTTTTCTTTTCCAGGTATTAGAGTTGTGTGAACAATGGCAGACCAGTCCACTTATACTCTGGAAGGATAGTGATGAGCACATGGGCTTATGAAAGGTCACATACTGGCAAAACGATGCATGATATCCATAATGACTTTAACGCAAGATTCAGTAAGGCTGCACCACCAAACAAGACGGTATTACACTGGGAAAAAAAGCTGTTTGAAACTGGCTCCATCAAGGACAGACCACGATCGGGAAGACCAAAAACGCGAGCAGAACAATGTGAAGGTGTGATTGCATCGGATGCTCGTTCACCGAAAAAAAATCACTTTGGAAACGATCACATGAACTTTCAGTCCCCATGCCCACAGTGGGAGATTACATAACAAAAGATCTCGGCATGAAACCATACCGCCCGTCACACAGATATTCTTGATTAGTAACTGTAATTAAAGTAATTGTTGCTAGTGACTTGTTTCTTAAATTACACCTACTGTACCACATATAAACACAATTAATCACAAAAATAAAATTGGTATTACGAGGGCCATTCAATATATTTTGCCCCACCTTTTTTTTATTTCCAAGTTTCCTTGTAAGATCCAGAAATTTTGTACACAAGTAGTTACATAACCTTTTTTACAAGTTTTTATTTTTACACATAGTCTCCATCCTTTTCTACGGCTTTCCTCCACCTCGAAACAAGGGCCTTTATTCCTTGCTGGTAAAAGTCCGCTGGCTTCCGATGGAGCCACCTCTTAACCTCCTCAACAACCTCATCGTCACTCTGAAACTTTCTTCCACGAATTACATCCTTCATTGGCCCAAACAAATGGAAATCTGGAGGTGCCAGATCCGGGCTGTATGGAGGGTGGGGTAACAGAGTCAAGCGCGTTTTTGTGATTGCCTCTCTTGTTTGCAAACTGTTGTGTGGTGTTGCGTTATCGTGCAAAAGAAGGACGTCTTCCAGTTTTCTCTCCGGTCGAACTCGCTTTACACGTCTCTGGAGTCTCTGTAGGGTAACAATATATACCTCTGTGTTCATTGTTTGTCCTTTCTTCATAATGTCCACCAGAATCACCCCTTTCATGTCCTACAAGATGGTGGCCATAACCTTTCCTGCAGAGGGAGCCATTTTGAACTTTTTCTTGCGTAGGGAGTCTGCGTGATGCCACTCCATGGATTGGCGTTTTGTTTCAGGTTCAAAGTGGTGTACCCAAGTCTCATCCCCAGTCACAATTCGTGAAAGGAAGTCATCCCCTTCTGTCTCGTATCGAACCAACGACTCAGAAGCAATTTCTTTTCTTTGGGCTTTGTCATCTTCAATCAGTTGGCGAGGAACAAACCGTGAACACACTTTTGAGTATCTCAGTTACTGAATTATCGTATTCACACTTCCTTCATTAATTCCTAGCTCCAGTGATAGCTCCTTGTATGTGGTACGCCGATTTGATCGAATGATGCTGTTAGAACGTTGCACAGTGTGAGATGTCACAGCCGATGCCGGGCGACCGCTGTGTGGCTCATCATCGAGGCTGGCTCTCCCTCTCTCCGATGATGTCACACGTTTAGACCAGCGTCCAACTTTGCTTCGATCAATAACAGCATCTCCGTAAACGTTCTGTAGACGTTTGTGAATATTTCCAACTGTTTCCTTCTCTGCGGTTAAGAACTCGATAACAGCTCTCTGTTTACGACGCACATCACTGTCAGACGCCATTTTCGAAACTGCGTTAACCATCGGTTTTATACAAGGGCGTTTAAAAGCGGTTTTATACAAGAAGGGGAGTTTCAAACTGGAAAAATCTGGTTATGTGAAGCGCAGAAAGTTCAAACTTACGGCCCAAAAGATATTTCAGCCCCATGGCCTATTATATAGTTAAGAAAAAAGGGTGGGGCAAAATATATTGACTGCCCCTAGTACAATATGTACATTTTGTAGGGTTGACGGGACTCTTCGAACACCCTCTAAAATATAACAGTCAAAGAAACAACAGAGATGGTTTACCAGAAAGGAGAAATTAAATAGCTGTTTTGTTTATTTCTTTTTGTAAATATTTAATCCTTGATGTCCCAATCTCAGACAATAAATTAATTATACATTTTCCAATATTTGGCGTATGCTCTACGAGCATCAGTTACCTTCTCCAATCTTCTTTGAGCCGAACAGCCTCTTTGAGTGTAAAGTCGTGGTTGGTATCGTATATTCTGATACATTTTATGAGCTTGGCTATACATCGCAGTTATAGGTTCTATCCTGACCCTTCCATTCTTGAATCATAATTTTTCTCAGGTTTTCACCTGGATTCAGATATGGCGAAACAATACAAACTATTTTGGGAACTTTCCAAACCATTTATTTTCTGTATTCAAAATTTATTATTTTACTTTTGTTTTCACAATTTCTACGTATTGTTCTCCAATTGCTCACCCCCAATTAGTTCCTGTCTCTGTACAGGAGTCTTGTCCACCCCTGTATGGAGTACGTTTCTCGTGTATAGGGATGGCTCAACCCACGCAGCTCTACTTGACCGGATGGAATCAAAGGGTTTTCGTCTCATCATTTCCCTGCCTCTTATTAACTGTTTTCAATCCCTCTCTCTTTACTATCGTTATTATGACGGACATTGCTCTTCTGAACTCTCTAACTGCATGAATCCTCCTTTAAGGAGAGCTCTCAGTACCAGACTTTCGACTCATTCTCATTCCTTTTCTGTCCAACTCTCTGACGCAAGGGTTAATCGGTATTTTGAGTCTTTCATCTACTCAACCGGTCAATTCTGGAACGATCTTCGTCATTCCATCTTTCCTCCTGTCTATGACCTGCAACCTTTCAAACGCAGAGTGTCGAGGCATCTCGAAAACTTTGGACCTTGATTTTGGCTCTCTTCTTCCCCTATGGGCGGGGGCGTTTTTGCAGGCATTTGTGCTTGGCCCCTCATTCCTGCATAAAAATAAATTGACAGCTAATTCTACTCATGATAAGACCAGTATCTTTCCAGCAAAAAATCCTTCATTGCGAGAAAGATGAAAATTTATCTCTTCGCCTCTTGCATTCCTTTTTATCTTGAAATCTCTTCTTTTGTGATTTGTTGCTGGTTTTTTGGTGTTAGAGGGGAGTATGATTTGGAATTAAGTCCATTCTGCCGAAACTTATTTGGAATAATTGTTTTGATGAGTGCACTGACGAGGTAAAGTCTGTTATACTTGAACTAATGGTTAGCACCTCAGGAGTTTATCTTTGCATCCTCATCATATTTTGTGCATCGTGAGCAGCCACTCTTTGGACGGGCTGCAATGCTTTCTTTTGCAGTTCATAGAGTTAGGAGCTCCTAATATCTTATAGTTTTTTTACATAAACTTATGCACGCAGAAAACAAAGACTTCCGTAACCTTCTATAGACTGGAATATAATCCTCTATTGTCTCAAAATATCCAAAAAAGAAGTTTTGATGATCATTTCTTTTATCTAAAGAAGTTAGGTATAATTAAAGGAAGTTATTAACCCTTTAGGCCCTGAATTTTTTGTAGGGTTAAGTTATGAATGCGTGTATTTGAAACGTTAGCAATTTGTACCTTTAGTCCTTAAAGGGTTAAATTATCTGACAAAAAACTTTGATAACCAAAAGAAGGAAGATTTCCCCTAGAAACAAGAAAAAGAAGTTATAAGTTCTAATTTAGAAGGTTTTATTATGAACGCATATCTATCAATGTCCTCCTCATTCCTGCAGTAATTGGATGATTTTCGGGAGCTGCCTCCATTTTACTAAAATTGAATCCTTCTTTAAATATTAATTCTTTAATTTTTGTTCTTTAAGTATCGAGAATAGCTTGGTATTAAATTGTAAATGAAAAAGCCTTTTTTATTTAACATCTTTTACTTCAGTTATTAGGGATGTTACTTTAACTTAAACCTTGAAACGACGAAATTACCAAGTGATTATGAGCGTTTGCAGTCTGCAAATTTCTGCAACATAAATTGCAAAAGCTTTTAAGAGTGATTTAAAATGCCGGTCTAAAGTAAATTAAGAAAAATTAATTCTGAAACTAGAATACTCTTAGAAATAGATTAAAACCACTTTTGCCCTAAAAATACTCCAGGGGGGCTAATTCCCACATCCCAAACCGAAAATTTCCTTCACAAACTTCGACCGCTTTACACTTTAGATTGGATCCTCTCGTTTCTGAATTATCAAGTTTGTAACCACTCTGATATCCGCTCTTACCACGTTTTATAAAATGTTTTTCATTTAGAAGCGCTTAACAATTAATAATTGCTCGAACGAAGCCGCCTTAAAAAAATTAAGTAATATTCGAACCAATTTAAAAATTAACTTTGCGTCTATATATTTACCTTTTTATCTTTTAAAAATTGACAGTAAAATATATAATGGAAACGACGTATATTGGTCCGTACAATATTACTTTTTGAAATTTACTTCATAACTATGATTCGATTTTTGTATCTATGATACGTACATTCTCGTGTTTTAATCCTAAATGTTGCAATGAAGACAGAAATAAAACTGCATTTGAGATACAGTTATTCCTTTTCATCCAAAGTATGTATCAAAAGGAGACAGAAATACTGCTGCTTACTGATTTTTACCTAACGTATGTATTTATAAAAGACAGAAACAACTTGAGACGGGATGTGATCGAAACTGAAAACAAAGTTGACATTTTCGTCATTAAATAAAATTATCCTGACATCATTTTCTAAATAAATAAAATATTTGAAGTGTTAAAAAAACATCTTAACTACTCATTAAGAACTTCAACTACGTCATAAAATACTGGATAATTAAAATACGTGAACAAACTGAAGAATTTTGTAAGATAATAATCATGAGTACGTGAATATATCAAATGCAAGGTTGTTAAAACGCAAGTTTTAATGCTGGATACCCTACCTATTATTATTATTATTATTATTATTATTATTATTATTATTATTAATATTATTATTATTATTTACATGTTAGTAAAATATCTAGGAAGTAAAGATATAAAGCTTGCTTCCTGATCCTTATCAGTAACCATAAGTACTAGGTCTTATGTAGAGACATCCCTAAATCTATATGCCTACTCTCAGTCAGATAGATTACCTACAGTAGGTCTTGTTATAAGCCAATATTTCTCAAACAGTTTGGCCTGCGGACTCCTTAGATATTGACTTACTATTCACGTACTTCTCCACTATTTTACCAACCGTATTTCACCTTGTGTCAATAAATTTTTGCCACAATATTATATATAACTTAATATAATAAATCTAATTAATATTATGAATACAGAACTAAATAAAATATTGTTAATATATTTAATTCTGCCTTTCAAGACAAAGATGTGTCCATGAACTGGTAATTTCTTTTGTAGCAATGTAGCATCTCTGGAGCAGACTGATAGGCCTCGTAGGCCTTATGCCTTTTTTTAATGCAGAAAGGAGGGGTCAAGGGCGAGTGCCCTCGAAAAGCCCCCGTACTCCAATAGAAGAAGAAGAAAGGAGCCAAAATCAAATTTCAAAGTTCTCGAGAAGCCTGGACGCTTTGCGTTTGAAAGATTGAAGGTCATAGGGAAGGAGAAAGATGGACAGGGGAAGGTTGTTGCAGAGTTGACCGGTTAACCTTTGCTTTAGAGAGTTGGACAGAAAAGAGATGAGAATATTTCAGAAGTCTGGTACTGCAAGTTCTCCTTAAAGGAGGAGGCATGCAATTATAGAGTTCAGAAGAGCAGTGTCGGTTATAATAGCGATAATAAAGAGAGAGTGAGACAACATTGCGGCGAAGAGAGAGGGATTGAAGGCAGTCAGTAAGAGGCAGGGAACTGATGAGACGAAAAGCCTTTGATTCCATCCGGTCAAGTAGTACTGTGTGGATTGAACTACCCCACACATGAAAAGCGTACTCAACAGGGCGGACAAGACACTGTACAGAGACACCAGCTGAGTGGGGAATGAAGAAACTGCGGAGCCTGTACAGCACACCTCTTAGAAGCTGTTTTAGAAAGAGCGTATATGTGATCTTTCCAGCAAAATTCACGAGAAAAGGAAACGTCAAGAATGTTAAGAGAAGGGGAAGGATTGAGTTGTGTGTTGTTGAAGATAAGGGAGTAGACGTGTGAAAGATTGTAACGAGTAGACAGATGAAGGAACTTTTTAGTGAGACCTACAGTATTGAAAATGGGATTCATTAAGTGAGGAGTTAAATGAAGGGTAAGCTTAGCTTAGAAAATGTATAAATTAAGGAAATTTTCTTACAAAATTTATGAGAATCATTCATTTTTTAAGTGAAGTAAAAATTAAATTAATGAACTTGTGAGGCAGTCTGCAGGATTTATAATTTTTTGTCCAGTTATCGAGGTTCACAAAGATTTTCAGCTCTGGAGTGTCAAACCTCAAGCGCTCTCTTTCCTATATTAAATTAAATTGTACAGACGTAAATTGTATGAAAACTGTAGGTGGTTGCCTCATTCGAGATGTTTTTCAGCCATCAGTTTTTTTTAATTTGAATCTGCCTGAATCTGTGTGAATTTCAATCTGCTTGACAATTACATTTTTCAGTAGCTTTGGACCCGAACGTTCTGCAGTCCTCTCACGTGGTGTCAATCTTCACTCTCTTTATTTCCCTCAACCCATTGCTTCTACCTTAAAATTACACTAGAGGAGATGACTTTTTTACTGAATGTACGCGGCTTCTCTGGCACTTCTTTCTCTGAGCGTTGGGCATTTTGTCGAAGGAAAATTCCCCATCAATAAAATGAACATAGGTCCTTTTTTTGTAAAATCTTCGGTTTCCAAGAGGTACACCCCATAAGTACATCCCATAAGTAATGTCGTTTTTTAGATCGCAATTTGAAGGACAAAAAAAAACTCAACTGAAACTTTTTAATCTAGTATATATTTTCCATCGGAATCAATGACACTCTGCCAACGTCCTACAAGCTTTTCAGTGACATGTTTATAAAATTCAGGCGGTTTTGAGGCAAAAAACGTACAAAGACTGGTGTGCAGGTCATCTAAAGAAGTATACTGTTTCTCGTTAAGATAGTTTTGCAGACTCCTGAAGAGATGATAATCTGAAGGCGCAAGGTCTGGAGAATATGGAGGATGTTGAAGTTTTTCCCACCCAAGCTCCTCAATTTTTGCAGAAGTGATTCGAGCGGTATGAGGACGTGCGTTGTCGTGGTGGAACACGATTCCTTTCCGATTAACCAAAGAAGGTCTCTTTTCTTTTAGTGCAGTGTTCAATCGATCCAGTTGTTGACAGTAGACTTGAGCGGTGATTGTTTGGTTGTGTGGTAAGGTTGGAAAGTGTATTACACCACCTTTATCCCACCAAACACTAAGCAACACCTTCCGAGGGTGAAGATTTGGTTTTGGCTGTGGTGTCGCTGGTTCTCCGGCACAAACCCACTGTCGACGGCGCATAACATTCTGATACGGTATCCACTTTTCAGCACCAGTCACTAAACGGTGCAAAAACGGATCTTGGAGTTCACGGGAATGAAGAGCTGTGCTAATGTTTATCCGCACCCTCAGACTGTCGACCGACAATTCATGTGGCACCCACTTTCCTAACTTAGGCACTTTCCCGAGTTGTTGCAAATGTCGATGGATGGTGGACAGGGATGAATTGAGTTTTCAAGTGCGGCTAACAGCAGGTCATCATCAAACTCAGCAGGGCGTCCAGAGCGTGCTGCATCTGTCAAACAGCAGTCACCATTCCTAAACTTTTGAAACCATCTTTGACATTTCCTCACATGCAGAAAATCGTTGCCATAAACGTCCTGAATGTTTCGCGTTGCTTCAGTGGCACTATTCCCTTTTTTGAACTCGTAAAGCATTATATGCCTGATATGCTCTTCTGATGCCGCCATGTTTATGAGGGGTTCACATAAAGCAAAACACACGTCTTCACTGGTCAAGGTCTGTAAAGTATGTAGCGAAACACGATAGATCTCCTCTTAGATATAACCTTCGGAAAATTTATACTTAAACCGAGTAGGACTAGTTTAAACTAACTTAATCTATCGTAAAAAAACGACATTACTTATGGATGACCTGATATATTATTGAACACACGAATTTGAAATGTTTTCAGCGCATACTCCAAAAAAAAAACTTAATTAAACTACTTTTCTTTTAATATGAAACGAAAAATAGGGTACATTTAACAGAATAGAAATACTTCACTCTTGGAGAAACCGAAAGTGCTGCATTTTAAATGTCTTTGATAAACATGTGCAAAAAATAACATTTACTCGAAGAAAGTCTCTTCTCATGAGAACTGTTTATTTCGTATAAATTTATTAGAATATCAGCTGCATATCGTGTATATTTCCTGTCATGAAAGTTCTTTATCATACGAACTGCAGAGCAATTTAGTTATCATACAAATCATTTATTACGCGAGCTGTTTCTCATGGAAATTCTGTATCATGTAAATGGAATACCATGAAAAATACTTATATAAATACACGGCTACTGCCATCCTGCAGGTAGGCGATTCTGTTGCATAAATTGACATAACTATCCTAGCGCATATATATACATACTTGGATGCCCGCTGCGGCTTGCGCAACAAAAAACAAAACAAAACACAACCTACTGGGGGACTCAAAGTGGCGAGTGTTACTAAAATCTTCTCCTTTAACCCTTTCGCTCACGAATTATGACATAGGGTAAAAAAGAAATTTGCCTTTATGTGTGGTTATATAAGAATCAATATGGTTTATTTTTCAGCTACACAATTGTCTACCTAGTGAGTGAAAGGGTTAATGTGTATACTAAATTTGATGCAGATTATCCTAGCCGTTTTGGTTAACCCCAGCCGTTTAGCGGGCCTCCCCCAAGTCCTTCTCAGGAGGGGACTTGGAGGGGCGGGTATATTACTAAAACTTCCCTGGTTCTCCCTTATCCTGTATACTAAATTTGATGCAGATTACTTTATCCGTTTAGGGGGCTCCCTCCCATTCCCCCCAGGAGGAACTGAGAAGAGCGAGTGTGTTACTAATTCACTTTTTGGTTACCTCTTAATGTGTATAGTAAATTTGGTGCAGATTACCTTGGCCGTTAGACGTGTATAAACGAATATAGAAGAGACAGACAGACATCATCGTCGCCTACTTACACTACGGTGTATATATATATATATATATATATATATATATATATATATATATATATATATATGCTGTTTAGCTCTTCATACTTTCACTTAAACTATGAATGCATCGATGAATAATAAAATATATATATACAGTATATGGATGAATTTCACAATAAAACACGTGAAATGAATGAATGCTGCAAACCCACAAGGAAAAAGAAAAACGATTCCAAGGCCTTTCGTGTATTCAAAGCTACACCTCGGACGAGGTGTAGCTTTGAATACACGAAAGGCCTTGGAATCGTTTTTCTTTTTCCTTGTGGGTTTGCAGCATATACAGTATATATATATATACAGTGGTGGGCACCGTTAACCAAAAAGTTAACTTCGATAACGATAATCCGTTAACCCCAATTTTTAACTCTGATAACGATAATCCGATAATTTTACTACAAAGTTAACGGAAGTTAACGATAATCCGTTAACGATAACTATTTCTTTACTAACATTTAAAAAAATCAAGGAAAAAAGCTTTAAAACCCATAGAAAATGTTTATTTATGCAAAATCCAACAATAAATAGGTTTAACTGTATTTTTATCAAGTTTTGCAACTTTTTTGCTTAATAACTTTTTTTTTCATTTTTAATAAAAAATGTACTGATTACATGTTTTGAAACCCTTGTAACCACTAACCATTAACTAAATTTTAATTTACCAGAGAATTATTATGGCGGGAACTGAAAGGTAAAATTAAATTTTAGGCACATTTATTAAAGACTATGACACAATGTGCTGGTTGCCCTTCAGAAAGACCAACTTCTCAAAGTTAGGCCCAACTGCCAGTCTTGACCTCTTGGGCCTCAGGATGTCCTTGCCGAGAGAGAAGAGCCGTTCCACTGCGGCAGAGGACGGAATTGGCAGACTGAAGTTATGGCGGTTTGAATTCATTCGCGGAGCGGTGATCTTCCGTGAATGACTCCTCGCAGTTAACGTGTTAACGGACTTTAACAGACTAAATATCGAGTTATCGGAAGTTAACTGGTCCGATAACGATAAATGGAAATTAACTTCCGTTAATAGTCCGTTAAAAAAAGTTAACTTCGTTAATTAACTGTTATCGGATTAACGCTTTAGTGCCCAACACTGTATATATATATATGTATATATATATATATATATATATATATATGTGTGTGTGTGTGTGTGTGTGTTAATTGATTCTTACTTAATGGCTTCGAACGACGGTTCAGAATCGACCACTCTGCAGGACATTAAAAAGTTTCGGGCCTCGTATTCTGAGGGTGTTTTCCATCCTCGTTTTCATGGCCCCCTGTCCCACCGCAGCTGGAGGAGTATAGAATCTACCTCTTCTCTCATTCCAGTATGTTTCTATTTCACTTCTAAAGTTTGGAGTACATCCCTTGAGTACTTTCCATATGTATATTATTGTGTATCGCTCACATCTTTCCAGGGAGCAAAGTTTCAGGATGTGTAGTTAGAACCAGTACTCTTCCTCTTTCGTTTCCTCTATGTTAGACGTAAAAGAATCTTTAAGTACTAGACCCAGTGGTGTAGTGCTAAATAAAGAAGTGAGGGAACGCATTTTGAAAGTGTTACTCAGATGCGGGGGGGACAATGGCGAGCGCGGCGAGCCCATACAGCTGGGGGTCCGGGGGCACTGTAAGCCCCCCAGGAAATCTTTTGAAATCTGACCAATTTCAGGGATATTTTGAGGTCATATGCACTGGATATTAGGATATATTCCAAGGTTGAAGATGCAGTATTTCCAGTGTCATTAGATATACGACATCCAGTACGATCAATAAAAATAGCTAACAACTGGAATGATTAACTAAAAAAAAGTTAACAACTGGTACGCCGTGGTAATTGTTTCACCAGATCTTTATAGGCTAGCATTGCCTCAGTCGAAGCTAAAAGAAATGAAACAGTTAATGATTCTTTCTCATATTTCTTCTAGGGGTGGGAATTAAAATTTCATGACGTTAGAGATTTGTAAGTTCGGATTTATTTGAAATAGTGAGGGAACGCCGTTCCGTCTACCAAAAAAAGTAAGGGATCGCCGTTCCCACGCGTTCCCACAGCACTATACCACTGACTAGACCTTACTTGTGAAAAATTAGCTTCGGGGGGTGCCTAACTTAACGTCGGTTCATGTTTGACAAACTCTATAATTGGAGGTAGCCGACGCAGAAATTCGTTATGGGTATCATTTGACAGGAAATTTAATAATGAAAAACATCTTTTCTGGTTTAAGATACGAAAGGAGTAATTTAGTTAGGAAATGGCAAAAACTAAGAATTTTTAAAACGGCAAAACCCCTCTACAGTTCGGGCCTCGTTGGTACACTTAAATTTAAATAGCTAGCTAAAATGATAGTTTAGTTACGCCCATTTTTAAAAAAGGCGACTGCACAGTAGCTAGCAATTATAGGCCTAGTAGCTTAACGTCAAATGTCGGTAAACTTTTGGAATCCGTAGTTAGGGATCATATCGTCGATCACTTAGGAAGTCGCGATTTGGTTAATAGTAGTCAGCATGGGTTTCGACGCAATAAATCTTGTTTAACTAATTTGTTAGAGTTTTATAACGAAATAGTGCGCGAATACGATAGGCATAGAGCAGCTGACGTTATTTATTTATACTTTAAAAAGGCGTTCGATATAGTTCCGCATAGAAGATTAATTGCGAAGGTTAAAGCGCATGGTATACGCGGTCAGGTAGCTAACTGGTTAAAGGAATTGCTTCGTGCCAGGAAACAGAGGGTCGTTGTTAATGATAGGGAATCGGGATGGCTGGATGTAGGTAGCGTTATCCCTCAGGATTCAGTGTTAGATCTATTGCTATTCGTAATCTACATTAGCGACGACATAGATGTAGGCTTGACCAGTAACGTGTCAAAATTCGCAGACGATCGTAAATAGGCGGTAAAGTCCTTAACGTGGACGATAGAAATAGACTCCAAGACGATGTAAATAGGATTATGGAGTTGACGGATAAGTGTCAGATGCAATTTAATGTAGACAAATGTAAAGTTTTGCATATAAGTTCTGTAACAATAATTACACGTACACGATGGACGACAGACAGTTAGCGAGCGTTGACGAGGAAGTAGATATAGGCGTACGCGTATCTAAGGATTTAAAAGTTAGGAACCAGTGCCTGGAGTATTGCGCAAAAGCTAATAGGATGTTAGGCTTCATAGCGCGTAATTTCGAATTTAAATCGAAGAATATTATATCACCCCTTTACAAGTCCCTAGTCAGGCCTCACTTAGAATATGCCGTTTAGTTTTGGTGCCCGTATTTGCGTGAGGATAATGATAGGTTGGAAAGGGTTCAGCGACGCGCCACGAAACTAATTCCGTCACTACGCAACAAGTCTTACGAAGATAGAATTAAAGTTAGACTTGCATTCACTCGAGACTAGGAGATTAACGGGGGACCTTATTGAAGTTTTCAAAATCGATAATAAAATCGATAACGTAAATTTTGACAAATTGTTCATTTTCGATAATAGCAATACTCGTAATAACGGATTTAAATTAGTGGTAGACGTTTTATTACTAATATCGCTAAAAAACCTTTTTACGTTTAAAGTAATTGATAAATAGAATAATGTTCCCACGTCTGTCGTTAACTCTACCAGCGTCAATATGTTTAAAAACCATTTAGATAGGCATTTTAAAAATATTAACGTCGTTTACAATAATAAAACAATTAGCAACAGGAGCTCCGGGGGTGATAGTCGAGGTTTGAGTCTGTTGACGATTAATGCCAGCTTGTGACATGCCAGCGTGTGATATGCCAGCGATAAAGAGTCGTGGCACAAATTTCGTGACACACGACGCATCCTCAAATTCTCTCTGAGTATCGTGTGTCTGCGACTTCTCTGACTGTCAGTCTACGGTTCCCTTGAATCATTTTACAAACACAAACAACAGTGTCATCAATTCTTCAAGTGAAGGTCATCCCACCCTTGTATCGTCCTTCGTCGACGTCCGGCCTTCCTTAAAGCGCTTGTGCCATTCAAAAGTGGTTGTCCGACTTAATGCGTCATTGCCAAATGCTGTGTTCAGCATGGCATGGGTTTCAGAAGCAGTCTTGCCAAGCTTAACGTAAAATTTTATGTACACACGTTGTTCTTCAACAGTAGCCATTATTCAAATGCACAAAATGCGACAAAACACAAAATGACTTAAAACAGTAAATATCGAGATAACAAAATACGATATCAACAACCGGTAATCGTCTCTGGACACAGACTGCGTCACACTACAACATACATAACATGTGATACGCGCGCAGCATAACCAGTTCGGGAACTTTTTGAACACACCTCGTACAGTGTCATAAGATAAGGCCATGAATTAATATATAGCTTACCAGTCTGAAAAATGCGTCCTGCAAAGAGGCAAATCTTTTTTGTGCGCATAATAATAAACCTTAAAAAGAACAGGACAAGAATAACACAAAAATCATTTTGACGCCAAATGTTTTTCGTGTTATTCTTGTCCTGTTCTTTTTAAGGTTTATTATTATGCAGACAAAAAACATTTGCATTTTTGCAGGACACATTTTTCAGACTTGTCCATGATCTTTGTTGGCAACGCCTTTTTGTTGTAAGTACAAATTTTACACAAAATTAGCGCTCATCCTACCTTTGGAACAGAAATTTTTAAACCAGTGAGAACTTAACTTCAAAAAAAAACTTTATTCAGAAAAGAATACAAGTGAGACAGTTTTACAGTTTTTAGATATTTGTTGACATAATATACTGTATTCACAGTACTCTCATCTGAATATGCCCTTAGAAGTATGGAGGCTTTTAAGGCAAAATTAATGGCATTTAGTTTATTATTACATAAAACTAGTGAAAGTGACACGTAATAATAACAACAAACGGTAGCTCGCTATCACTCGCGACCGTTGTACAACTTATCCCTCCGGGCAGGTAGCCCTCCGGGCAGGTAGCCCTCCGGGCGGGTAGCACTGTGATCCAGCTACAAAATTTAAAAAAACGCCATTACCCCCATTACCCCCACCCCTCTCCCCATTATCCCCACCCCCACTCCCCCAATTAGCCCACCCCCTACCCCACTACCCCGGGCTGGTAGCAGTATATGTCACACAATGTGAAGCTCAAGATTTTCACGGCTGCGTTCTTTTCTGTAGTTTTATCGCGCTGCTGGGGCCTTCGAACCCAGTAATTGTGATCTAGGACCGGGAAACTTGACAGAGCACATCGGCAGCTCATGGGCTATCAGTTGGTGGTGGTTCCAGAATTTTCCGATGTGCCGTTTACTCTGTGCACGGTTCCTAAGAAAGCGGACAGACACACACACACACACACACACACAGACACATTTTAGCTCAATAGTAAGCTTATATAGGATGACAACAAAAAATAATAATAATAGCAATAATAATAATAAATACAATATAAAGTTTACAAAATGTTACATAATTTTAAATTAAATTATTTATTCTATATTTAGATGTTGTTGTTGTTGTTGTTGTTTAGCCGATCAGCCCACCCTGATCGAACAAGCCGGCGGCACGCAGGTAACCGATCGCCCTCTCCAGAGTGGACCAGAGGTTCAGCGCACTAGTGATGTTGCGTTGAGTTCGTTGTTGTGCTAGAGCGGTACAGTCTGTCATAATGTGTTCAATTGTTTGCGGTGTGTCTTGGCACAGGTGGTAGGTGTCGTCTGTGTTGTTGTCTAGTCTGTGTTTATATGTCCGTAAGTAGGGGTGATGTCCACATCGGAATCGTGATAAGTTAACTCGATCCGATCTGCTCAGGCTGATCTCTGACCTGTTAATGGGTGGTGGCTTCGCACCTAGGACCACATTCGGACCGAGTCGTGTCAGTGCTTTGTGGGGTAGGTGTGTGTGTATGTGTTTTCTGTACTGTGTGATGTCTGTGGGGCGTGGTATGGAATGGAGTATTTGGTTATAATGTCTCTCTGGTGTTACCTTAATGGTGCGAGGTGTCGGTGCATGACTGTACATGTAGTGGCAAGGGTGTTGTGGGTTAGTTGTCGCTGCTGCAATGAATTGTGTTCCCCTCATGTCGAAATGTTCCCTAACTTTCAGTATTTTTGTTTCTGTGTGCAGGTGTTCTATTGGTGTTGTTTGAGTGCATCCTGTAATGATACGAAGTGCGTTGTTTTGTATTGTCTGTAAGGTGTTTACGTGTGCGTTTGAGATAATGGGTGCCCAGCATGGGCTAGCATAGTCCATAACTGAGCGAATATATTGTTTGTATATGAGTGATGTTGTTTCCTGCTGGTGTCCAAAGTTTGTGCCTGTTAGTACCCTAAGCGTGTTAAGTCTTGACGTACATTTGTTTTTAATGTTCTGAATGTGGTTTGCAAAGATAATGATGTGTTGTATGTGACCCCAAGTATTTTGGTCCTGTGAGTGTGTGGAATGTTGGTGTTGTTTAGTGTAAGCTGTGGAGTTACCTGGTGTTCTTTTGTGTTGCTTGTAAGCAAGGTGATGGTTGATTTTGTGGGCGCTACTTTGAGTCTATTGTGTGTGAGCCAGTCTTATATACTGTTTATGTATGTTTGTAAGTTATTTTAGCAGTGTCGATGTTGTTCTGGGTGGATGTTAGAGTGATGTCATCTGCATATGATGATAAGGTAAGTTTGTTATCTATGGGTGTTGGAATGTCATGCATGTATAAGTTGAACAGTGTTGGTGAAAGAACAGAGCCTTGAGGGACCCCGTTCGGAAAAAACTTGTTTTTGGATGATTTGCTATTAAATGTGACATTTGAGTATCTTCCTGAAAGATAGTTGCTCAGCCATCTTTTAGTGTTATTGTGCATGTTTGTGTTGAGTATTTTGTTTATGAGAGGGAAGCGTGGGATTGCATCAAATGTTTTACTAATGTCTATTGTTGCTAATAGTGTACGTTGAGCTGGTCGTCTGGAGTTGATGCCATCCATGATGCGCTGCGTGAGGTTAGTGAGTAATGTCGTGGTTGAGTGGTGAGGTCTGAATCCATGTTGAGTAGGCGATAGTGGTATGTGTGGGTTGGTGATTTGTAAGATTAGTCTTTCTGTTACTTTGGAAGGTGTGCATAGTAAAGTAATGGGTCTGTAGGAAGCGATTCTAGGTAAATTCATCGCGGTAAATTCATCGCGAGTAATTACATCGCGGTAAATACATCGCCTGGTAAATACATCGCCTGGTAAATACATCGCCTGGTAAATACATCGCCTGGTAAATACATCGTCATGCTTTTTATTAGCAGAGTAAATAATCGTAAATCGCGAAACATTAGAATTCAAAAAATTAGAAAAAAGATACTAATTGATTTATTGGTGATTCTATTTTTAAAAGTAACTTTGATTTCTTTTTCCATGTACAGTATATATTGAATAAATTTGATATTAATAATTTTTTGTCTTTGAATTTCCTTTTCATTGTTAATGAAATTAATTGCACTTATTGTCGATTTCTTATATTTTGTTAAATTGTGTGTAAATTTTTACTTCCATTTCTTGCAGTTATTTAAAATTTTGTCTTTACAATTTTTTTCAATTTAGCTAAAATCCTTTTTTAATGCGACGTGTTTATTCTGCGAATAAAAAACCTGACAATAAATTTACCGACGATGTATTTTATATTCTTGCCGTTTTGACACTTGCTATTATCCAGAACATTTTTAATATAAATTAACCTAACTAAGCCTAATTAAAGCAACCCATTCCCCTCCAGCATTAATCTAAAACATTTGAATATCACAAGTACAGAAACCAAATTCAACGAAACAAACTATACATTCATCGTAAATTAAACAAAATATGTGAATGTTTATATATTTATTACTATCACCTTTAAATAATGTATGACGATGTACTTACCAGGCGATGTATTTACCAGGCGATGTATTTACCAGGCGATGTATTTACCGCGATGTAATTACTCGCGATGAATTTACCGCGATGAATTTACCGGACACCATAGGAAGCTGGTTCTGTTGGATTTTTGTTTGGTTTGAGTAGTGTAATAATTTTACCTTGTTTCCATATGTCAGGAATAATACAGTGTTAGTATGAATATGTGCTGATATTTGTGAGAGCTAGTATTTCCTTTGGGACCAAGTGTTTAAGGTGTATGTTAGATATGTTGTGTGGTCCAGTAGCTTTCGAATTCTTAATGTTTTTGATGATGTTGGTGGTGTGGTCTGTATTGAAGGGTGTAATGGTCGTGTCGAGTCTGTAGGTTTTCTTGTGCCTGGCTGTTTGTCTGTCTGCGTGTTTCTGGTTGTTGTCTCTGTTTAAGTGACTTATCTTTGAGTAGTGATTAACTAGAATGTTAGCTTGCGGTGTATATGTTGGGATATTATTTTGATAGCCGCGTGTGAGGTGTGAATGCCGCTGTTAGAGTGGGTAATGCTGTTTATAGTCTTTTATAGCCTGGATGTATCTGTGGAGTGGTTTAGTGTTGTTATGAATTCCCTAAATGTTTCTGTTTGTTTTCTTTTGAGTTTGTGTTTATTTCTGTGTTGAGGTGCTGTATCTGCTGTTTTATGGTTTCTGTGTGTGGTGTTTTTGTGTTATGTTTGAGGTTGTTACGTTGCCTTATGAGGTGGGTTATTTCTCTAGTGTAATTTGGGTTGTATTTCCTAATGTTGCCTTCGGGTATGTATTTGTTTGCATTATTGATGATCTAATTAAATGTCTTGAGTGTTGTATTGATGTTTATGATGGGTGTGCTGTTTAATGTGGTGAATTGTTCCTCAGTCTGTATTTTGAACTGTTCCCAATCAGCTTTCTTGTAATTTCTGTAAGTGTGCCTGTGGCTGTTGGGGCAGAGTGTAGAACGTGTTGTATTGATGATGGGCAGGTGGTCTGATGACAGTTGCTTTTCTGTTCTCCAGTGTGTATGTGTTGCTAGTGAGGGAGAACAGAACGTTATGTCTGGGGAGGAGTTTGAGTATCCTGCTTGATGTGGTATGTGTGTATGTTCTTCTGTATTGTTAAGAATGAAGAGGCTGTTTAGTTGTGTGGCTATGTTGGCGCCTCTGGTGTTGCTTTGGTTGTGCAGGTACCAACTAGTGTCTTTAGCGTTGAAGTCTCCTCCTATGATGATATTAGTGAGAGAGGCCAGATTGTGTAACTGTGGATTGTAATTGGCTGGCACCTGAGGTGAACTATCTGGTGGAATGTAAATGTTGATTAGTGTGTTGTGTTTTGCGCGTGTTTTAATGTTAACTGCCTGTATTTCTATCGTGTTATCTGCTTGGATTGTGTTTGTAATGTTTTGGGTGGCATCAGTGCAGCTAATGCTTTTACGTATGTAAGTGATGAGTCCACCCCCGTTACCCCCAGTACGATCTTGACGGATCGCCGTGAAGTCAGGGATGGTGGGTGTTTTGTGTGTGCGTTTTAGTTTTGTTTCTTGTATAAGTGCTATGTGAATGTTTTGTTTGTGTACGAATTCCTAAGCTGCATGATTTTGTTTGTGAGGCCATCTACGTTGTACTGTAATATGTTAATATTATACTTCTGTATGTGTCTCATGGTGCTATTGTGTCTATGTCTTTGTGTATGGTGACATGTGTAAGTTGTAGTGGGCCTGGATTAGTCTTAATGTCGCCGGAGAGTAAGAGTAGTCCGGGGAGCACGCAATTGCTCCCTGTAAATGAAAAAATAGGACGCTGAGAATAGGTCCGGCCCCGAGAGCCGATCGGCACTGACCGTGCCACGCAACAGGCTTCATTACTGTAGTAAAAATGCAGTTGCGAACTTATACATCAGTGGGAGTTAATGAAGTGCTATTTTAGTGACTTGTGAAATATACTTAATGATGAAGCCTGCCCGATATGCATGGGAATTGCACTCCATACATCTGCTTCTTTGAAAGAGAGTGCATTTCCTGCAGTTTCTATTGTATAGTTAGGTTTGTGTATAAAATCCCTGGGCAGTGATGATTGCTCTTTGAATGGGTGGTGTATGTCGATTTTTGTTGATAACTTTGAACATATTGACAGTAACATTGAATTTGTATAATTCATTTAGTTTTAAAATGTTTAGCTTTTTAAACACTGGAGAAGTGTGACTTTGTCTGTTGTCATTATTTGAGAGAGTTCGCAGACATTTTTTATGAATTACTGTACTTCCAAACGAACCACTTACTGTACGTTCTGAATTCAGCTTCACAAATTTGGTTTCACTGACTTTGGATGTGAAGCTCAAAATGTTTATGGCTGGAGTATTTTTGTAAATTTATGGACTGTCTTGTTTTTCCTCGATTTCACAAAAGAGTATAAAATTTTTTACTAGCGTCGTCTGACTAGATGCACATAATTATTTATTATTTTTTACCACAAACAACACAAATTATAAAATAACCGAAATTTTGTTTTCGCGTGCTGCCAACAAGAGGCGTGACGCTGGGCGGAACTTAGGACTCTCAACGAATAAGCTCCGCCCAAGCGGACAAACAGCTTACTCAGCTGAACAACATTTTGACCACACAAACTTTGCTCTAAACTTTTTTGTAGTGGACGAATTTGTTCGATGTTTACACCAAATTATTCGCGATGATGTTCTCTATCCTTTTGTTTAAATTGCGTGCGGTGTAGTTTCTTATGAAGAAAGTTATAGGCTTCAGAAGAGCCGTCCGCGAAGTGCTAGTCGGAATAAAAAGAAAACTTGTTCACGCACTATCATGCGTGGACGATTTGAAAACTAAATCATAAGAAATCTATATTTATAGAAAACTGAACACGCAAAAAACACTATTTATGATAATTTATACTTATTTTAAAGTGTAATCGTATAAAATATATTTTACAGTCACGAAAAAGGCAAAGCTTAATAAGTTAAGTTACCCATAAATTAACATTTTCTCTAACTAGCTAATCTCTAAATATTAGAAAACTATTGTAATCTCCTACTCATAATAATTCTATATTGTACTTTATAATTTTTATATTAAATCATCTTATTATATTGACTTTATTTTAAGTATTTTAATATTTTTATAAACCCAAATTGTAAATCCACTTTTTTTTATTAAATTAGGCCACCAGGACCTTGAAATTTTAATTAAAAATTTTGTTGTTCTTTACATTGTTGAAGAAAGAAAATGTGTTCAACATAAGGAAAACCAATTTAAATATTGGTATTCAATTCATGAAACTAAAATAAAATCATTACATTTTATTTAATTGTACTTGGCACTGGAATGTATTTTCTTAAGGAGAGGTATTTCTTTGTTCAGATATTCACAAAATTCAAGGCAACTCATCTCGTAATTACATATCGTTGATAACGCTGCTTTTAGAGTATTTATATTTAACCGACTTTTTTCTTCTGTCCTAAAGTTATTCATTATGGAAAATACCCTCTCTGTTGGAGCATTTGATCCAGGTAAACTCAAACAGAATTCTATTACCTTGGAAATGTTTTCAAAGGGAATTTTCTGACTCTTGAAATGTGTAAATATTTCTACCCACCTACTGTCAACTTCCAGTTCTATGTCATTCCATTCTTTATTCTTTCTGATGTTACAAATTTTTTACACAAGTTACTTCATCAAATAGTTCACTGTCATTTAAAGGGAAATCGGACTTCCTTTCAAGAATGAATTCGATGCTTTCTTTAACTTCACTCCAGGAGATTAAGTTGCGAAGAAGAATCCAATTAAAAATTTTTCTTCAAAATGCTGACACCACTCATTCAATAATAATTTTACCTTGTTTCCATATGTCAGGAATAATACAGTGTTGGTATGAATATGGGCTGATGTTTGTGAGAGCTAGTATTCCCTGTGGGCCCAAGTGTTTAAGGTGTATGTTAGATATGTTGTCTGGTGCAGTAGCCTTCGAATTCTTAATGTTTTTGATGATCTTGGTGGTCTGGTCTGTATTGAAGGGTGTAATGGTCGTGTCGAGTCTGTAGGTTTTCTTGTGTCTGGCTGTTTGTCTGTCTGCGTGTTTCTGGTTGTTGTCTCTGTTTAAGTGACTTATCTTTGCGTAGTGATTAAATTAGAATGTTAGCTTGTTGTGTGAATGTTGGGATATTATTTTGGCTGCGACAGATAACCGCGTGTGAGGTTAGACCACAAGCCTGAATTCCGTGAAGTGAGGAATTATTACACGGAACTTCTACAGGGTTACAAGCTGTATATATATTAGGGCGGCTCGTTTTTACACTTTTTTCGATATTTGATTAGGGGTAGTGCGGAAAAGTTGCGATTTGAAGAGAAAATAAAGTGTGTAAAATTTTTTTGATCTACGTCAATACCCTCCGGTGGCGGCGAGTCCTTAAAAATCGAAAAATAGGCCTAAAAACACATAAAAAATTTATATAATTTTATATAATTTTTATATAATGTTCATTGTTCAATGACTGCTATTAATTTATTCAAGCCTATAATAGTGTTCTCAGGGTTGTTTGCACAGAAATATACCGGAATTAACATTTGTATAACATCTTGTTAAAACTTGCTATAAATCAATATTTTGGATATTTTAACGGCTAAGACGCCACCGGAAGTTATTAACAGATCGTGCTGAAATTTTTATTGTTTATTTTGTAAGTCTTCAAAACCATTTTCCAATCTACCCCGTTAGGCCTATTTTTCGATTTTTAAGGACTCGCCGCCACCGGAAGGTATTGACGTAGATAAAAAAAATTTTACACACTTTATTTTCTCTCCAAATCGCAACTTTTCCGCACTACCCTCAATCAAATATCGAAAAAAGTGTAAAAACGAGCCTCCCTAATATATATATATATATATATATATTATATATATATGATACACACAGACAGTGCATGGAACAAGGAACTCTTCTGGGAAAATTAAATCCACTATAGTCCGAATAAGTAATGGTAAATGACAAATACCATAGTTTTTCTTTTTCATGATGCTAGCCCGACGTGGGCAACGGGTCACTCGCAAAGAGGTCCCATAAATATAGCTTCCCTCACCAGCTATCTGCAAAGCAGACAGGATCCAGCTTTGGGACATGGATCTAGGGTTTAAAGCAGCCTAGCCCTGCTACATTTAGAACCTCAATATAAGCAAAAGACTCGCTGCCTTCACGTCAGATTGAATACATAAAAGAAAAAGGGGTAACTATTATATTTTTAGCCAAAAACCAAACTTAAACCTCAACTGGTAGAATTGAGCGTCCACTTTTCAAGGCACATAACATGTCCGTTTCAAGATGGTAATGAACTCAGAATGGTCCCCTGAGTTGAGGTTTAAGTTTTGGTTTTTGGCTAAAATATAATAGTTACCCCTTTTTCTTTTATGTATTCAATCTGACGTGAAGGCAGCGAGTCTTTTGCTTATATTGAGGTTCTAAATGTAGCAGGGCTAGGCTGCTTTAAACCCTAGATCCATGTCCCAAAGCTGGATCCTGTCTGCTTTGCAGATAGCTGGTGAGGGAAGCTATATTTATGGGACCTCTTTGCGAGTGACCCGTTGCCCACGTCGGGCTAGCATCATGAAAAAGAAAAACTATGGTATTTGTCATTTACCATTACTTATTCGGACTATAGTGGATTTAATTTTCCCAGAAGAGTTCCTTGTTCCATGCACTGTCTGTGTGTATCATAAAAAACTCAGGGGACCATTCTGAGTTCATTCCCATCTTGAAACGGACATGTTATGTGCCTTGAAAAGTGGACGCTCAATTCTACCAGTTGAGGTTTAAGTTTTGGTTTTTGGCTAAAAATATAATAGTTACCCCTTTTTCTTGTATGTATTCAATCTGACGTGAAGGCAGCGAGTCTTTTGCTTATATTGAGGTTCTAAATGTAGCAGGGCTAGGCTGCTTTAAACCCTAGATCCATGTCCCAAAGCTGGATCCTGTCTGCTTTGCAGATAGCTGGTGAGGGAAGCTATATTTATGGGACCTCTTTGCGAGTGACCCGTTGCCCACGTCGGGCTAGCATCATGAAAAAGAAAAACTATGGTATTTGTCATTTACCATTACTTATTCGGACTATAGTGGATTTAATTTTCCCAGAAGAGTTCCTTGTTCCATGCACTGTCTGTGTGTATCATAAAAAACTCAGGGGACCATTCTGAGTTCATTCCCATATATATATATATATATATTGTATGAATTTCACAATTAAACACCTGAAAATAATAAATATTGCACACCCACAAGGAAAAATTAAATGGAATGGGATCGCACACCATGTTCTTTCCTTTTGCGAACTGGGCAGTGTAATGTGACTAATTCTTTATCACGGCCTCCAACATGCAATCTTTGTTTCAGTCTTTCTGGGCACAAAGTAAATCAAAATGTTTACTTCCGAATCCTCCGAGAACAGTTCATTCCATTTCCTATCGAACAAAGGCACACTCAAAAAAATTTTCATGCAGAAAAATGAACGTATCGTGCTGATTTCACACTACTCCGAGAAGATCTTGGGACTACAAACAGGATGCTAAACAAGCATGGACACCTTGCTCTCCCTAAACCCAAACTAGTAACATTCATATGTTCTTGGTACACTGTAATCTCACTCGGTGTTTGCTGTTAGTCACTACCAATCATTCATGGTACATTTTACGATCTTATTCATTTAAAAAAAAAAAGCTGTAACGAAAAGTGCAGGCACCATGCTGATTTTAGCACGCTTCCAGATTGATCCAGGGATTGTACATGATTTTTTCGAGTGCACAGTTTCAGTATGGCGGCGTAAGACCTCATTCAGTAAGTGTCGTGTTTAAACTTTTTGTCCAGACATTTTACTCCGAGAGTAGAGTTCCGTCTAACAGGTATACCCCTTCCTTTACGACTGTGGTCTTGCATGGCCTTCTCCATCACCTGACACCATTGTGATTTCTTCTTTTGGGAATATCTAAAAGTTATATTTTTCAAAGGAAGCTCAAAGACACTGGAAGCTCTAGAAGCAACGATAGAATTTAAAACCCGCTCCATTTCTACCGAAGGGCTGGGGGCTATGATAGTAAATTACACTGCCCTGGTCACCACATAGTTTCGTAAAGAAGACATTCTGAGAATGTTGCGTTTTGTAAAAACAAGTAAAAATCCACCTTTCTACAGTGATCGAGTCAAGCTTTATATATGTAAGTTAATCTATTGATGTAATTTAACTATTTTTGAAAGTGTAGCTCACTTAAAAAATTCCCACTGGATATAACATAATTCAATTTATTTAATTTATTTACAAAAATATAGAATACACGTATAGTGCCCAAGTTATAGGCACCAACTGTATAGGCTGAGGCATATGTAGGCCGAGAAAGAAAGTTTCCAATCACAGAGTCAAATTATGCAAAGAACGTATGACGGCCACGAGGTTGACCGCTGCTACAAGCCTTGGTGAGGAATGTTTTTTAACGCAAAAGGCCTCTTATAATCTGAAACTGATACCTAGCAAACCTTTTTCAGTATAGATTTCTGCTGGTAACGATAACTTGTGGCGTCTACAGTAAACTGTGACGAATCTGCTTTTGTTCGTGTTTACGCAGGAATTTGTTCGACATCTGGATTCTGGACCTCATTAAGAATGCGGTACCGGAAGGAAAAGCCTTCATGAGGGTGACCTTTTACATTGCAAATTGATACGCACTTGAGAAGTGTATTAAAACTAGGCTTAAAAGGGAAATGTTTATGAGCACCGCTACACATGTATATAAAATATTTCAATTTTGACACTGTATTAAGACTGTTCACAACTGTAAATTGTCCTTGACAAGAGGAAACTCGTTTCAGGCAATCATCTACATACGTAGTCCAAATTTTATATGAGAACTTAAAGCCTAAGGGTATGATAGAAATGTATAAATAAATGGTAGTATAAGTAAAGATTTTAATGGAGTTAGACCTAAATGACTTAATAAGATGTAAGTACGTACATTAATTGTTACGTTCAGTGAATACACCTTAACATTAACTGTAACTTAATGAGCGGAACCATTAAATTCTATTAAACTCGAGTTGTATAATCGAAAGAGAAATGAGACAGTAGTGAGGATTTAGTAAATAATATAAATGAAGGTGCGTGGTTTAAATAACTGAGTAAGAATTAAGGCGGAAAAAAGAAGCGCAGATAAATAGGCAAAGAGATATGATGGGAGAGAAACAGAGGGAACAAAGGGGACAAGGAATAAAGAGGGAAACATATGCAATTAACTCGCAGAACACCAAAAATTATTGGGAGGACAGTTTTGATCACTGAATTTGACAGTTTTATTTTATTATCCTCTAGATTGTATAACATCAGATCAATGAATTAGATGACTTTATTACACAGGGAAGATTATTTAATAATTTGAAAGCTATTGAGTTTCAAATTTTTTAACAAAATCAATTTTGTATATATTGCTTTTAGTTTGTTTTCCAGATTATTCCACATTTCAACCGCTAAACATGTATCGAGAATAGTTATATTACAGAGAATAGTTAGGCCCTAACTTTGGATAGGAACCTATTTTCAGTCATCTTGTTCTGTGTTCGTGTTAAGTTTGATTAATCATGACATTTTCAGTTATGATGGAAGACCCAAGACTATTAATGATGCTGAGCATAAGAGAACACATTTATATTTGGAATACATCTTGTCAAGGAATAAAAACGAAACTCTGGATGTTGGTCAATAAATAATTGCATTTTAAACTTAAATAAATAAGTGGTATTATAAATGACACATAGACAACAGTTTTCATAAATTTAAGCGCTATTCTGTTGCCATGGTAACCACGCTGTTTGAGGAAACGCGTGTTTATGTGGAGATTTCCATGAATTTTTATTTTCTTTCCTATACCTTAAAAATTATACATTCATTTTTTAAGGATAATTATTAATGTGTCATAATGGGTAAAAGTGTCTTTGTTCTTGAAAAATGAATATTGAACAAGGTATTATTCAAAAGGAAAACAACTGTCAACCTCAGACCGAGCTTGAACACGTGTTTGAATTATTGCAAACGTGTTCGTTAGTCTTATTTTAGTTTCATATTTAGTTTTGAAGTAAATAAAAAATAACCTTGTGTTCTGCACTTGTGTACAGTTCTAGATAAAAATACAATTTTCTACAACTGTATACAAGTTAAATAAACTAATTCAGTATAGCCAAACCTCAATTATCTTAGTTCAAAACTCAAGGTGTTTCATTAGTCTCGTTTCAGGCACTACTTAATACGCGTAATGTGACGAGGGCGTAAACTGACTACGGCTACGAGGATGCCCAAAAGCAGCGTTTCCAAAAATGTTGGGAGCAAGATCTGCAGAAGGGGCTAAGAGGAGGTTACCGATGTGATTACTGAACTTTACAGTATTGAAACACGCAGCACGAGTTGGTAAGTAAAAGATAACATCCAAAAGCTCATTTCCTCACGACGCGGGGATGAGTGTGCTTCAAAGGTCACCTGAGCCAGAGCAGAAAAAGAAAAACAGTCAACTCAACTTCACCCGATACCAGCGGCAGAGACCGAATAAGCGTCACACCGCTCGGAGTCCGCCACCGTAACCACTGAGCTACTGGGCACAAGTGCTGTAGTAAAAAATATTGCTACAATTTTTTTACATCAAAAACATTTATGAGCGTCTCTCTCTCTCTCTCTCTCTCTCTCTCTCTCTCTCTCTCTCTCAATTATTCAAACATCCCAAAACGAATAGACGAAGAAAGTCAGCTCAAGGCAAAAGGTAAATGTACGATGTTTACTTTATATTCCAAAAGTGACAGTGACAGTTGAAATAAAGGGCTGGCAAAGCAGCATTTTCACTTAAACTACGGATAGAAATCAGGACTATGCAGGGTAGAACTCAGAGTAAGCCAAACTGGAGGTTAATTGTAGGGTAGTCGCACAATTTAATATATTATTAAAAAAAAAGGGATTGGCGTTGAATTTTGAATATCAAAGATAAAGTTTTAAAGAAATGGTAAAAAAATGTTGGAAACAGTAATACGTATAGAATGTTGACACCCTAAGGCTTACTTTCTATACTAAGCTTTACACATGGCTTTTTTTTTATGTATGTAATAGTTAGGTTCAGTATTTCGGTGTGTCAATGTGTGTTTAGCCCAGTCAAGTTCTCAAGGGCTGGAGGCTCAGTCAGAAGTGAAGACGACATCACCAACCAACCAGCCTGCTGCTTGGTGTTAACAGTGAAATACAGATAGCATGCGCGATCAAAAATAAATCTCGAAAGCTGTCCCACTGGACTTAAAAAATAATTTGAATTCGCATGGCGCAAAAACTTCAAATGTATTTATCTGGAAGTGTTGTAAGGTTTGGCTAATATTAGTAAATGTGGCTATTTTCAATCATAGATGGTTAATAAAATTGGATCTTTTCCTTTATATCACCCTTAATTTCTTCTTGGTTAGGTTAAGTCGTGATATTTTCGTTAAAATTAACGAAAATATCACGACTTAACTTAACCAATCGTCAAGGGTAGTCTTATAGTGCATGTTATCATATACTGGGTACAATCTTATAGGGAGTGGTATAAAAGAACAAAGTAAAATAATGGGGGTGCTATGAAGGAAAAAGATCCATAAAATTTAATGTACGAGGGCCACTCAATATATTTTGCCTCAGCTTTTTTTTTCGTTCCAAGTTTCCTTGTAAGTTCCAGAAATTTTGTACACAAGTAGTTACATACCTTTTTTACAAGTTTTTATTTTTCCACATAGTCTCCATCCTTTTCTTCGGCTTTCCTCCACCTCGAAACAAGGGCCTTTATTCCTTGCTGGTAAAAGTCCGCTGGCTTCCGCTGCAGCCACCTCTTAACCTCCTCAACAACCTCATCGTCACTCTGAAACTTTCTTCCACGAATTGCATCCTTCATTGGCCCAAACAAATGGAAGTCTGAAGGTGCCAGATCCGGGCTGTATGGAGGGTGGGGTAACAGAGTCAAGCGCGTTTTTGTGATGGCCTCTCTTGTTTGAAAACTGTTGTGTGGTGTTGCGTTATCATGCAAAAGAAGGACGTCTTCCAGTTTTCTCTCCGGTCGAACTCGCTTTATACGTCTCTGGAGTCTCTGTAGGGTAGCAAATATGCCTCTGAGTTGATTGTTTGTCCTTTCTTCATAATGTCCGCCAGAATCACCCCTTTCATGTTCCACAAGATGGTGGCCATAACCTTTCCTGCAGAGCGAACCATTTTGAACTTTTTCTTGCGTAGGGAGTCTGCGTGATGCCACTCCATGGATTGGCGTTTTGTTTCAGATTCAAAGTGGTGTACCCAAGTCTCATCCCAGTCACAATTCGTGAAAGAAAGTCATCCCCTTCTGTCTCGTATCGAACCAACGACTCAGAAGCAATTTCTTTTCTTTGGGCTTTGTGATCTTCAGTCAGTTCGCGAGGAACAAAGTATGAACACGCTTTTGAGTATCCCAGTTGCTGAATTATCGTATTCACACTTCCTTCATTAATTCCTAGCTCCAGTGATATCTCCTTGTATGTGACACCGATTTGATCGAATGATGCTGTTAGCACGTTGCACAGTGTAAGATGTCACAGCCGATGCCGGGCGACCGCTGCGTGGCTTATCATCGAGGCTGGATCTCCCTCTCTCCGATGATCTCACACGTTTAGACCAGCGTCCAACTGTGCTTCGATCAACAACAGCATCTCCGTAAACGTTTTGTAGACGTTTGTGAATATTTCCAACTGTTTCCTTCTCTGCGGTTAAGAACTCGATAACAGCTCTCTGTTTACGACGCACATCACTGTCAGACGCCATTTTCGAAACTGCGTTAACCATCGGTTTTATACAAGGGCGTTTAAAAGCGGTTTTATACAAGGGCGTTTAAAAGCGGTTTTATACAAGGAGGGGGGTTTCAAAATGGAAAATCCGGTTATGTGAAGCGCAGAAAGTTCAAACTTACGACCCAAAAGACATTTCAGCCCCATGGCCTATTATTTAGCTAAGAAAAGAGGGTGGGGCACAATATATTGAGTTCTAGTTAATAGCTATTTGTCTATTTCTGGCCTTTTTGGACAGTAAAATTTTTCTTTACTCTTATATTTCAATATAATTTGCCCAAGAATAATCTCAGGCTCTTAAATTTGCTTTGGTTTCACATATTTTTACAATATGAAATGTGCATTTAATCATAGGATTAGTAACAAACGCGCACTTCATTCATTCAAACATCTCTTAACATACGGAGCGGCATTTGCTCGTAGGTGTCACCCGCCATCCCATAACATGTTTCAAACATGTTTTCGTATAGCTCGTTCGCAAATGCCCGCCTGTCCGGATCCTGGTAGCCTCTCATTTACTAACTCGTAACCAGACTACCAGTCGCGCGGTATGAGTGTTGTTTAACATGTACACGTGCTATGTGAATAAGCTTTAAAAATGAGAAAGTGGAAAAGTAGCCGTAGTGACGGACGAAAATATAATGAGGAATGGGAAGAAGAGCACAATTGGTTGACATTAAAAAACGGCTCATGCTTTTGTAAAGTGTGTCATTTGGAACATTGAAGAAACATAACTTGGTTATACGTGAAAAAACTATGAAACAAAAAGTTTGAGGAATCGGTTATTCAAAGTCATTTGAATCTTTCTTTGGCAAATCAGTGTCAGATTCTGCGTTAAAGCAGAGTCTAATTATAAAGGAATTTGAAATTAAATGTAGTGTTTCAGCTTCTTTACATTGTACTTAGGCTAAGGTCAGTTAATCATCTGACAGAAATTACTGGAGAGCATAGGAACATATTATAAATATTCCTTTTTAAGTACGCATCATAAGCACAAACACGCAATAAAAATATAAGCATAGATGAGTTAATACGATTGAGTATACAAGTGTCGTAATAATTTAAGCTTCTTTAGGTTCAGGCCCGTAGCCAGCTTTTCCCACGGGGAGGAGTGCTCGAATTTTATGGTAATGTAGCAAAAGTGGAGTGGGAAGGTACAGAGAAGGAAGCCAGGGAACACACAAATATCGTCAGGGCCTGCGGGGCGTCTGAACATTTTCCTTCATGCCTGAATCAGATCTTATTTTTTATATGATATCACACACCCTTTGGTCATAAGTGAAGTAATTACACACAAATATCTGCACCAGTATTTACTTTTGACTATTAATAATAAGCTCAAGAAAATTTTTCATAAGTTGGAAATGTATAAAAAAGCAGACTTAAAATAAAATAAATTCTTAAATTCCCTTCTTAAAAAACTTAAATATCAACAACATCTGTCATTCAAAGAGAAAATATGTTTTCCATGGAGGGGGCTCGATCGAGCCCTTCGAACCCCCCCCTAGCTACGGGTTTGAAGTGTATATATACTGTATATATATGTATATATCACACCAAGATTTGACTCCGACTCGGAGTCGCGGGCAATAACCGTTAGTATACAACAGGAAAAGTTAATACAACTTGAATATGTTCTGTCGTAACCTAATGGTCAGTGCCCAGGACTCAATCAGAGTTCCTGTGTTCAAATCCTGCTAAGGATATTTTGCAATATATTTATCATATATCAAATCCCGTAAATGAGGCGGGATGCTGCAGAGGGGCGACCGCAGCATGAACCGCAAATGAACCGTCGTTCAAACTCACCTAAAGTAACCTAAAGTAAAGTATCTGGGACGACGATGATGATGATTGATGATGATGATGATGATGATGTCCTTTTGTTTATACACGCTTAAACAGCTAGTGCAACGAACACCAAATTTAGTATACAAATAAAGGGAGAACCAGTGAAGGTTTTAGTAACACTCGCCCCTCCCAATCTCCCCCTAGATTGTGTTTTGGGAGCTTTTGCTGCGAAAGGCGCAGCGGACATTCTAGTATATATATATATATATATATATATATATATATATATATATATATATATATATATATATGAGTATATCGTTATTTTTAACGATCGTTGGCCATTTTTTATTTCGGTGTTATATGCCGACTAATGGGGTCTTACTGTACTTGCAGATCCTAATGCTCAGTGACTGCTGATTAGTAATGATGGCTGGTGAAAGGAAATCACGCCGTGTCACCAGAAAAGGACTTTTTTGGGAAACCTACACAGAAGTGGACGAATTTAAACAGACTGGAAAGTTGCCACCAGGGACAGTTGTGATTGGTAGAATGCTTGCACTTTGCAAAAAAGGAGAAGTCAATGACTCGAGATGATGCCAGCAAGATAGTTGCAAATGAACTAAGACGAGATTGGATTAATAAAAATGTCTATCCCATGCATGAAAAAACAGTGGCGAAAACATAAAAGACGACTATGAACAGTTTAACAAACTGAGAAAGAATGAACGCTGCCAAAAAAACCTAAAAGTGTCGAATGGTACCAAAAAGCGAGCGGCTTTAATGATCAGCTCACTAAGAACGCCTACAACATTAGAACTGACGATGAGGATTATGAAGCAGAACTTGCAGAAGAATTTGGAGTCAAAATGACTGATGAGGATAAGACTTTTTATTGGGATAATTTCTTTGGTGCGTGTAAGGTCATATGTACAAATGCAGTATCAAAAGATTGGGTAAGACAGAAAAAGAGTTAAAAAATCGTGAAAGATCAGCGGAGAAAAAGCGAAAAACAACAGAAAGCAACTTGAGAGAGCAAAGGGAGCTAGAGGAATCAGAAATTAATGAAATGTTAGCAACTTCAGTCGATTCTGAAAAGGATCCGAGTTTTGAAAAACCAACAACGGGAAAGACAGTTCCTTCTACTGATCGTAAACTTCGCTCATCGGAAGAAGACCTAAACAAGGAGAAGAGTAAAGAACCACAAGTTGCATTTCCGACAGTGAAAATCAGAACTGGCAAAAAAAGTCTGAACGAAAACTTGATGCGGTTTATAGTCCAGTGTCTTGCCGAGACAAAAATTTCTCCTGAAGAGCTTTCGAGAGTGATAGTAAGAGTAGCTAACATGGTTTTTGATCAAGATTGGAAGCTAAAGGCAGATGATAATGAGAAAGATTGTGAGGGTGAGATGGAGAGTGAAGACGAAGAGTTACAAATCCGTCACCAGTATTCAGACTTGACGTATGTATTTCCGAGCCGCAGATCAATAATACAATAATTGGAAGATGCTTCATACTTGAATCTAGAGTGTGTCGCTCAACAAATCCTCAACCAAGAGGATAATGTTGTGAGTGTAGGACTTGACGATACGACCAAGGCTGCCGGCCACCGGCTGTACGACGTGAATGCTGACCACATCACCGTCGCTAGTCCATCTGGCATGAAAAAGTCGCTGACAACTGAATATCTGGAAAACGTCAGCCATTCCGGAGAGGATGGAGCCAGAGTTTATGAATTCAAATTGAGTTGTCTAGCCGTACTAGCAAATTCTACCACTGACGAACTCAAATCTCAAAAAGACTTCTGGATGTCTGATCGAGCTAGTGAATGTGGGGTACTTTTACAGCTTCTTGGAATCGAATCAAACGAGATCTTCAAGTGCTGCGCCCATATCATTTTAGGAGTAGATCACGCTATAGACAGTGTTAAAAACACGGAACAGAAAATCGGAGTACATAATCTACTTCAAGTTACGGCAGGAGAAAAAGTTTTTTGTTCTCCTGGTTCTCCCATTCATACTTTGGGACTCATTGCAATTGCTAAATTGCTCTCTCCCAGCCACGCCTCCCATTTGGTATCCCTATAAATGTTGGATGGCGGATAATGGACTCAAATGTGATGGATTCAAAGGATTCGTGGCAAACCGGTTTGGGAGAATCGCCGAGTTAGCAAAAGAATATTTGGCGAGGCGACACTCCATCCAAGCTTTCTTTGATACCGTAGTAGATGTTAACAGTAACAAGCTAGTTCTCGCAGTGTCAACTTTCATCGAAAGTCAATGGTTCATGCGTTGTTCCCAAATTTATGCAATGATGGGTGAAGTGATGATTTTCCCTATGATGGAGCTCTTGGAATTGACAAGAAGGGTGACGAGAAAAGTGAAAGAACTTGGTCTGGAGTAAAACGTTTCTTTGAAGGTAAGATGGTTGAATTGAATGACTTGATGGCTGTAAGGAAGGAACAAGCCAGATCTGGTAAAGATAAACTTGAAGCTCCAGTTTTAGAGGAAGTCATTGATACTGTAAATAATCAGCTGTCTTGTATGGACTATTTAACAAGATCAGACGATGACGCTAATCCAGAATTGATGTATGCCCCTCTGACAAATTTAGGATGCGAATCAGAATTTTCAAAACTTGACAACCGAATCAGGGCCAGTGGTGGTAGCACATCCATTCAAACGCACTCGAGAAAAAATGTTATTGTGACTAACGGACTTCTGATAGACTCTTCGTTCGAATCAAAGTCTCTTAAGGATAGGAAGGCATCCTGGAAATGGGCCAGGGGTTCGTTCAAAAAAAGCCAATAAAATGAAGAAATTAGAGGAAATTTTCTAGCTACTGTGCATGCTGCAAAGAAATTGTCCCTACTGAAAAAAGAAGAGCTCAAAAAGAAAAAAGCTGGCAAAATATTGGCGGTTTTGGAAAATTGCAAGAAACATGGAGGCCCTATGACTTCAAGCAACCTGGATGCTCTGTACAAACTGAACGAAAAGCCGCTCCTCACAGAAATTGCCTATTTGAGACCACCATCACACCAGATATTTGTCAAATGAGACGTGTTAAAGTGAAAGACGGGAAATTCAAAATGGAAAAATTTAGTGTAGATGAACTGAGAAATTCTATTAAGAATGCCTTACGGCCAGAGGACAATGTTACTATTGACAGTGATAGTTTATTGAACAATGTGTTGTAAATATGATGATTTCATGATTTGAATTACATCATAGAACTCATATGAATGCCTTGTGTTTCTTCTGTACATGATTTTTTAATAAAATAATACCTTTTTTTCGATTTTTTGCCTAAACCGCTAAACCACGCATCGCATTCTCTGATTTGTTAATTTTCAACTTCAGCGACCCTGAAAACATATGAAAAGACATTATATATGAGTGGTAGCAGTTTTCTTAAGCATCAAAAAGAGAAAACTATTTTTTTGCCCGCCATTTTGAAAAAAAGCCACTGAACCAGGTCAAAACTTCATTTTAGGTCCAAGAACCAGCCAGATTCGTATTCAGCAGCGAAAATGGTCATAGAAACCACTCGTCTTGTTGGCAATTTCCCAAAAAGGTCATTATTCCCCCATCCCTAATATTGATGCTGTTTTACACGCGTGTGGAAATCATTTCCCGTCTGTCCAATGTAAAAGGAATCACATTGTTTACAACCAATTTTATAGGTAATGCCTGAATTATTGGTAGGACTATTCTTTACTATGATATTTTCACAATATTGTCATATGAAAATACTGCATTAATGTTCAAAAGCTTAAGTACATTAGCAATGCCTAAAAAGCCCGGGAAAAATGGAAGTACTAAAATATTCTTCGACAAAGTGCGAGGGTTATTATTCACACGATAGAAAGTTCGTTTTGACTTGTTAAGACAAGATTCCAAAAAAGCAGGTGGGTAACACAAATCACTTCCAATACTGTTGATTTTTTCTAATTCGGCATCCATGTATTCCGGACTGGCGATCCTAAGAGCGGGGAGAAACATTGAAGAAAATATGGCTTTCTTGATGGGGGTGTCATGTCTGGAGTAAAAGTGTACGTAGGACAAATTGCTTGTTTTGTTCCGATAAATATTAAACTTAAAACCTGGGCTTTCCCTATGTACACGCACGTCCATAAACGGGATTGAGTTGTTTTGTTCCACTTCTAAAGTAAACTTAATGGAGGGGACTTGATTATTTAACTGAAGGAGGAAGTCATCCAGGTCACAAAATATCGTCGACGTACCGCAACCATGGGATGCCAACCCCCAGGATTCTCGAAATGTAAGTGATTTCGAAAAACTCCATACAAATATTGGAGAGGAGTGGCGACAAGGGATTACCCATGGCCATCCCAAAAACCTGTTGATAATACTTGCTACTGAAAGTGAATTTACAGTCTTTGATGCAAAGTTTAATGAGTTCCAAAACGATGTGTGCAGGTAGTGGCAGGTCATACTTATGTAATTCTCGGGAGAGAAAGTCAAGCATATCGTCAATCGGCACTTTTGTAAAAAATGAACAAACGTCGAAACTGATCAATCTATCGTTGGTTTCAGTGCGTATATTATTCAGTTTTTCAGTGAGGTCCATGGAATTTTTCATATGTGAATCAGAGATAGTTCCGAGAATGAGGGACAAGACTTTGACAAGCCATTTGGAGAGTTTATAGGTAATAGAATCCACAGAGCTAATAATAGGGCGCATAGGGTTGCCAGGTTTGTGGGTTTTAATAAGACCGTAAAGGTAGCGAAGAGAAGGCGAAGTGGACGTGAAAAGCGGAATTAATCCTTATGATTTTTGCGAATACGTTTCAAGCCACTATTGAATGATTTGATGACGTCATCCTGTGGGTTGTTCCTAAGCTTTCTGTATGTGCGGGGACCTGGAGAAGCTCGTTCGTCTTTCTAATGTATTCCGTTTTGTACATAATAACTTGTTTGCTTTAGTAATATGGAGCTCACCATAGTTAAATTACGCGGTCACGTAGCTAACTGGTTAGAGGAATGGCTTCGTGCCAGGAAACAGAGGGTCATTGTTAATGGTAGGGAATTGGGGTGGCTGATGTAAGTAACGGTGTCCCTCAGGGTTCGGTGTTAGGTCCATTGCTATTCGTAATCTACATTAACGACATAGATGGAGGTTTGATCAGTAACGTGTCAAAATTCGCAGACGATACTAAAATCCCGGTAAAGTTCTTAACGTGGACGATAGAAATAGACTCCAAGACGATGTAAATAGGATTATGGAATGGACGGATAAGTGGCGGATGCAATTTAACGTAGACAAATGTAAAGTTTTGCATATAGGTTCTCGTAACAATAATTACACGTACACGATGGACGATAGACAGTTAGCGAGCGTTGACGAGGAAGTAGATATAGGCGTACGCGTATCTAAGGATTTAAAAGTTAAGAACCAGTGCCTGGAGTATTGCGCAAAAGCTAATAGAATGTTAAGCTTCATAGCGCGTAATTTCGAATTTAAATCGAAGAATATTATATTTTCCCTTTACAAGTCCCTAGTCAGGCCTCACTTAAAATATGCCGTTCAGTTTTGGTGCCCGTATTTGCGTGAGCATATTGATAGGTTGGAAAAGGTTCAGCGACGCCACGAAACTAATTCCGTCACTACGCAACAAGTCTTTCGAAGATAGGATTAAAGAGTTAGACTTGCATTCACTCGAAACTAGGAGATTAAGGGGGGCTTATTGAAGTTTTCAAAATCGTTAATAAAATCAATAACGTAAATTTTGGCAAATTGTTCATTTTCGATAATAGCAATACTCGTAATAACGGATTTAAATTAGTGGTAGACGTTTCATTACTAACATCGGTAAAAACCTTTTTACGTTTAAAGTAATTGATAAATGGAATAATGTTCCCACGTCCTTCGTGAACTTTACCAGCGTTATTACGTTTAAGAACCGTTTAGGTAGGCATTTTAAAAATATTACCGTCGTTTAAAAATAAAACAATTAGCAACGGGAGCTCTTGGAGTGATAGTCGAGGTTTGAGTCTGTTGACGATTGATGCCAGCTTGTGACATACCAGCGTGTGATATGCCAGCGTTAAATTTTTACAGGAATACCTCAAAATTCGTCGTTTCGAATTTCGTCGTTTCGCAGATTCATCGTCAATCTTTTACTACCTATAGTTTCGCAATCCGTCGTCCATATTCGCAGATTCGTCGTTTTTTTTTAAAAATGTGAAAAAAAACGATCGAAATTGACGAAATTCAACTGTTTACCAACGCAATATATTATTATATTTTGCCGAAAAACGAGTAGAATTTGATTCATTAATCTGTTTAATAACATAATACAGTAAAATGTTTTCTCACTGAAACATGTAATCTACCTCGAATTTCGTCGTTTCGTATTTCGTCGTGTTATTCCGGAACGAATTAACGACGAATTTTGAGGTATTCCTGTATTATTAAAAAAAAATAACAAAAATTAGACTAACACGAACTTAGATATAGCTTGTAGCGTAAACTACCCACTTTGTTATACTCTTCATACTTTTTTTCTTTCCTCATCCTCTTTTACTTGCATGTCTGTAGTTTGCATGGTATGACAGTGAGTTAAGACTGTGTTTGCATTGTTTGTAAGCGTTCTTATTTTACTGCTTTACATCTTTCACTCCTTTCCTATTCTCTTCAACTATTTTTCCGACTTGTCGGCAGTGGCCGGCGGATGATGATGGTGAGTCTTTCTCTCTCTTTTTCTGAATGAATGTTAACCCACGAATGATAGGTTTTCTACTTACTTAACCCCTTATTCTCTTCTTTTAACTCCCTATTCTTTCTTTTAACCCCTACTCTTTCTTTCTCTTGGGCTAACCTTAAAGTGGATCCTAGGGTCTTTGTTAGCCTTAGCTTCTGTAGATCCGTAGATCTTTTTTAATTGTAAGAGGCTCTTGCGAAAACGTTTAGGAAAGTTTTCTTCGTAAGTGCTATTCGCAGCACTATAGACAAGGTTTTTAACTATGTTAACCAAAAACTGAGGGAGATTACACTGTTTTTCAAAACAAGCAAGACAATAAGAAATTTGTAAAGCAGAAGGTTTTTAACAATAAAAAAAGGACGTTTTCTTTCTTCGAAGAAAGATTCAAAACACATTTTGAGCTTGCTTTTTACTCCACTGACTGTTTCAAATGAGACTTTTAATTTTGCGATCCAAAATGTTACGAAGAAGTAGTTCTCCTACGCAACTCGTTGTAAATTTCATCAAATAAAGGTTGGATCCACGGTTGGGGGATAACGGTCACAAAATTACGTTTAGCAAGTAATTTTTGAAGGCGGACCACTCATTTTGTCTGGTGACTTCAACGCCCCATTATTAAACCAATGGAATCCATTATACGTGAACATTCATTTGGACGTAACACTCCCCTTTCACCAGATAATTTTAAGATTTTAAGCATAAGTAATAACATTAATGATCTTTAGATTATTAGAATCCATTTATATTTTAAACTTAAACTTTCTTTAAATCATAACTTTCCTCTTTCTTTGAATGTTCTAATGTAGGATTTATCTCATATTTTTTTATCTTTGTAATTGTTTTAAAATTTTACTCGTCTTTTACTTTTTGCTTTTTCTAATTTTCTAATTTATAATTTACCTTTTATAATGTTTCAATGTAACATCATTTTATAATTATTTTGTAATTATTTTTTAAAATTTGTACTTATTTTAAATTTTTTATAAATTAAAATTTTATAATTTTGTCTTTTGGAATCTTTTACTGTAAGACTTATTTGATAATTTCTGAGTTTGTTTTAAGAAATTTTTGCTTATCTTTTACTTTTTATAATTTTATAATTTGCCCTGAAGATGAGGGTTGCATCCCTCAAAACGTGGGATCTATATTAAAGTCATGCTGTATGTTGCGACCTTGGTCTTCCTTTTTATTATATATATATATATATATATATATATAATATATATATATAACATATACATATATATATATATGATGCAAATCCACAAGGAAAAAGAAAAATGATTCCAAGGCTTTTCGTGTATTCAGAGTACACCTTGTTACACGAAAAGCCTTGGAATCATTTTCTTTTTCCTTGTGGGTTTGCATCATTCATTCATTTCACGTGTTTAATTGTGAAATTCATCCCATACATATACAGTACTGGCCAAATTATTAGGAATTTTTTTAAAATTTCATTTTTTGGTATAAAATGTTAAATTAAACCAATTTTAAACGTTGAAAAGTTATTTATTTCTACACAAGAATACATGGTCATTATTTAGCAATAGTTTAGTACTTAGTTTGACCCACCTTAGCTGCCATAATGGCTGCGACACGCTTCGGCATGCCATGAATCAATTTTTTGCATAATTCTTTAGTCGAACGAAGCGTGTTTGTTCGTCAGTTGTCGTTTGGTTGTCGTGCGATGCGGGTGTGTTTCTCTTTCTTTTACGTGTCATTGTAACTACCGTTTAATTTAAATAGTGTATTTACCCAATTTCGGCAATTATTTGTTACAGTTTTAAGTGAATTTGAAAATGGGCGAAAGAATGACTTGAGTCCACGGAAAATTGGGCAAATACAGGTTTTATTAACTTCTTCTACATTTAAACAAAAGGAAATCGCTGCCAAACTCCATGTTTCACCACAGTCAGTACTTCGTATTAAGAAAAAAATGGTATTTGGAGAAAATGTAGGCCCCAAAAGGGTTGGAAGAGCGGCAGAAAAAGGGTAACGACTCCAAGAACTGATAGACAGATTGCAATTTTGTCTCTTAGAAATAGAAGAGCTACTTGCAAAAACATTTCCAGTAGTCTAGCGGCTGATGGCATCAATATTAGTCGTAGAACAGTCAACAGGAGGCTTCTAACTGCCGGCTTCAAAGCCTACCGCCCAAGGAAGAAGCCCAGGCTCACTGAGGCTATGAAGAAGGCACGTTTTGCATGGGCAAAGGAACACATTAACTGGACTAGTGAGGATTGGGAACAGGTAAGAATAATATTTAACATTAAATAGAATGTTAATACAGTAAATACAGTATGCATAGAAGTGTATTTACAGTACGTGATAAAACTGCAGTAAAAATATCTGTAAAGCAGCAAGTCATACTGTACTTCGTTTTAGCTGTACTTCATACGCTATGCACTGACTCTTTCACAGGGCTTTCTTTGATTGCAGGTGGTGTTCTCCGATGAGTCAACGATTGCCGTGCTTGACGATCGTGTTCAAAGTGTAAGAAGGAGGCCTGGAGAAGAATTTTTGCCTGAGTGTCTGATGAAAACGGTGAAATTTCCACAAAAGATCATGGTTTGGGGAGCAATTTCTGTGCATGGAACTAGTCGTTTGAGCATTGTTGAGGGGAATATGAACCAAGTCAAGTATATAGAAGTACTAAGAAGACGTCTACTGCCTCAAATAAGGGAATGGTATGGTAATAGACGTTGGATTTTTCAACAAGACTCAGCTCCATGCCACACGGCAAAGTCGGTTAAAAAATGGTGTCATGAAAATAGTGTTCGGTTGCTCCCATGGGCTGGAAATTCTCCAGACATGAACCCAATCGAAAGTTTATGGTGTATTTTAAAGGACGTAATCCATGAAACGCTGATAACAACAAAACACCAACTCATAGAGCGACTTATTCAAGTCTGGTTTCACTCTACACGTATTAAGGAATTATGCAAAAAATTGATTCATGGCATGCCGAAGCGTGTCGCAGCCCTTAAGGCAGCTAAGGGGGGTCAAACTAAGTACTAAACTATTGCTAAATAATGACATGTATTCTTGTGTAGAAATAAATAACTTTTCAACGTTTAAAATTGGTTTAATTTAACATTTTATACCAAAAAATGAAATTTTTAAAAAATTCCTAATAATTTGGCCAGTACTGTATCAGTGGCGTACGCAGGATTTTCCTAAGGGGTGTCTAAATTTTTTTTTATTCTAAAGAAGTTATTTTTTTTGTCCTTAATGAACAAAAATGAAGATCATTGTTAAAAAACTGAAATAATATTTATTTTATTAATAATCAGTAGTAACAAAAAATGTACTCATATTTTTATTTAGAATATAAAATCAATTCTTCTTGGCTTCTTGGACAATTCTTTAATTATTAAATCCACATCCAGGTTGTGAATGTGGATTTAATAATTCCACTCTTCACGTCTCCACCCGCTTCATAAAGCATCTCTCTCAACACAACAGTCACTCCATGCTTCGCGTTGGACGGCTACGGTGCACCTGACCTCTGATCTTTCTACTATCTCTGATTGGGGCAGAGAAAACCTTGCGGCTTTCAATGCCTCAAAAACTTAGTTCCTTCATCTGTCTATCCGTCACAATCTTCCATACGACTATCCCCTTACTTTCAACAATACACAACTCAATCCTTTCTCTTCTCTTAATATTTTTGGTGTTTCCTTTTAGCCTTATCTTTCCTTGAAAGATCACATATACTCTCTTTCTAAAACAGAACCCTGAGGAACAACACTATTAATAGCTTTAGGAGAGGAACAGTTGCCATCTACAACCGCAACTATAAATCGGCCAGAAAGGAAATTAGAGATGAAGGCACGGATAGGAGGATAGAAACCGAAGGAGGGCAGTTTCGAAATTAAAGAGTTGTGCCAGACTCTATCAAAAGCTTTTGATATGTCTAGCGCAATAGCAAAGGTTTCACCGAAATCCCGAAAGGAGAATGACCAAGAGTCAGAGAAATATGCAAGACGATCGCCAGGAGAGCGTCCCTTGAGGAACCCATACCGACGATCTGAAAGAAGATTGTGAGAAGAGAGGCGTTTAACAATCTTCTTACTAAGGATAGATTCAAAAACTTTAGAAAGGCAAGAAATCAAATCAATTGGACGATAGTGGAAGGTTGAGAGCGGTCAACCTTCTTTAAGATAGGCTGAATGAAAGTGAACTTTCAGCAGGAAGGAAAAGTACCAGATGATAGACAAAGACGAAAGAGTTTCCTGGCCAGGATGTCAATACAGAAGCACAGTTCTTGGGAACAACAGGAGGGACACCATCAAGATGGTACGCCTTATAGAGTTCAGCCCAGGTAGGACAGAGACAACATCTTTGGAGGAAATTCTAATTTCAGACATAATTAAGTCAGAGGGAGAGGAGATGGAGGGACAGTACCGGAATCGTTCAAGGTTGTTTGAGGTAGAGGCGAAGGTTTGAGCGAAGAGTTCAGCTTTATTTGGAGAAGAGACGGCAACTGAGCCGTCAGAATGGAGAAGAGGAAGGAAACAAGAAGTAAAGTTGTTAGGATGTTTTTTGGCTAGGTGCCAGTTAGAGCGAGAAGAATTAGAATTGTATTGATTTTCATATTTTTCCGGGATGAAGGAATTTTGGAGAGTCGAAGAACAGATTTTTGCATGATTCCGGGCAGAAATATAAGCTAAGTGAGAGTTAGGAGTTGGATGACGACGGTATTTTCTGAAAGCCTCCTCTCTTTTGCAGATAGCATTAGAACAAGCAAAGTTAAACCAAGGTTTTTTCCATTAGTAGTAGGAATATAATATGAAATGTACGCCTCCATGCCCGAGAGAATCACCTCCGTGATGCGCTCAGCACACTAAGAAGGGCCCCGGCCACGGAAGCAGTAATCATTCCATGGGAAATCACAGAAGTACTGCCTAAGGGCTCCCAATCAGCGGCGCCAAAGTGCCAAAGATGCCTCTTCTTGGGAGGATCCAAAGTCCGAATTGGAGTGAGAGGACAGGAAACAGATATAAGATTGTGGTGGGAGGAGCCCAAAAGAACAAAATTTGACAGAGTAAGAAAAAGGATGAGAGGTGAGAAATAAACCCAAAAGGTTGGGCCTATCTCCAAGGCGATCGAGGATACGAGTAAGGTGCTGTACAATCTGCTCAAGGTCATTCAAGCTAGAAAAGTTGTAAGCTAGTTCACCAGGGATGTTAGTGAAATGGAAGGAAAGCCAAAGGTGGTGGTAAACATTGAAATCCCCTAAAATGGAGATTTCAGCAAAGAGAGAGCCGGATAGACTGTATTTTACTTTGGAAGTGAGGTAGTCAAAGAATTTTGGATAGTCAGTAGAATTAGGAGAAAGGTAAACAGTGCAGATATATTTAGTTTGAGAGTGGCATGTAAGCCGGAGCCAAAAGATGTAGAATTCGGAGAATTCAAGTTAAGAATACAAGAGCAAGTTAGGTCATTGCGTACATATCCACAACATTTACCTTTGGAATGAACCCGAGTATAGAGAAAGTCGGAGGGTACCGAAAAGGGGTTGCTGTTAGCCGTCCCAGACACCTGAGTTTCAGTGAAGAAGAAGGTGAGGTTTAGAGGAGGAGAGGTAGTGTTCAACAACTGAAAATTTGAGGAAAGGCCACGAATGTTGCAGAAGTTTTTGAAAAGTGAATCAGGCAGAGACCCACAAAAGTGGGAACATTATCGTCACCTTCCCAGGGGACTACGAGGCTCTTGAAGTCGTTGCCATTTTATTTTTTTTTCAATTTTGAAAAGATTATGTAGTGTGTAGTGAAGAATAGGGAGAAAAGGGTGTGTTTGAGAGCATGCTGGACCGCTCGCAAGGTAGATGAGACTCGGGAAAAAGATCAGCTGAGGAGGACAGTAACAAGAGAAACGGGAGTGCCAGCACTCCCTTTCATCTGCCTAACGTCCCACCCCCCCTCGGGAGTACTTTATAACATCCTTTCTGCCACTCGCATACAATTTACTTCAATAAGTTGTGTATATATGTGTGTGTGTGGAATATCACGCATGAACATACCTAATTTTGCATAATGCAAAATTACCTTAAAATCTTGCCTCTTCATGCGTGATATTCCGTGGATGGGACTTAATGCTACATCAGAAGATATGAATGAAATATTGCCGTTGTCTCGAGTGTAAGGGGGCTAGTACGGGAAACACATCTGGACACGAAAGCTTTATGTGTGTCCACAGGTGTTGAAATATGCTCCAGGATGTTCTAACTTTTGCCTTGTCGTGGCGTAGTCGTTAGCGCTCTCGGTGTTTACTCAAGAGGCGCTGGGTTTGAATTCTGGTGGGGGTAAGTGTGCATATATAATTTCATGTATGACAATAGTACATTAACAAATAAGAAATTGAAGAGGGCCTGGTTCTCATGGGCCGAAATGGATGGAACGCCACTAATATATATATATATAATAATATATATATATATATATATATATATATATATATAAAGGCCTTGGAATCGTTTTTCTTTTCCTTGTGGGTTTGCAGCATATATATAATTATATATAATATATATATATATATATATTATATATATAAAGGCATTAATCGTTTTTTTTTCCTTATATTGCAGCATATATATATATATATATATATATATATATATATATATATATATAATATTATATATATATATATATATATATATACAGTATATGGGATTGAACTCAGAATGGTCTCCTGAGGTTTTTATGATACACACAGACCATGCGTGAAAGCAGGCACTCTTCTGAGAAAATTAAATCCACTATGGTCCGAATAAGTAATGGTAAATGACAAACGCTATAGTTTTTTATTTTTCATGATGTTAGCCCGACGTGGGCAACGGGTCACTCTCAAAGAGGCCCCAAAAATATAGCTTCCCTCACCACCTATCTGCAAAGCAGATAGGATCCAGCTTTGGGACAGACCTAGGGTTTAAAGCAGCCTAGCCCGACTATATTTAGAACCTCAGTATAAGCAAAAGACTCGTTGCCCACGTCGGGCTAACATCATGAAAAAGAAAAAAAACTATAGTGTTTGTCATTTTACCATTACTTATTCGGACTACTTTATTTCTGTTGCTTGACAGCATTTATTGTTTTACCTCAATCAACGTGTGTTTCTTTCTTAAAGCAAATCCCTCATCAACACACGAACATACTAATATAATGTAAAACTAAAGATATAAGATTTAAAGATATAATTTTATAGCAAAACTGTTTAAATAAATATACGTGATTTTATATTTCTTTTTACCTAATATTATTGGAAATTGTTTTGAGTGGTTGGGCAAATGCTTACACATTAGCCAGTTTCCTTTTTCCTTAAAAGTGAATTTATTTATTCATTACTAAAGGAGGTTTAACGGTTGTGTCACAGACACGTGTCAGGAACTGAGGTTCTTCAAACAATTTACAACTGTATAACCGTTCTTGAGTTATGCCTTGAAGCGTGCAAGCGCTTACCACAACCGAGATCTCGCGTGGGGTTTGCATGAAAGTGCTATCGTCCATTTTTTTTTTAGTGTTGTACTGACATGAACCTCCTTTTTTTTTTTTAATGTAATTATTTCAATTAGTGTAAATATACTTTTCCAGTAACTGATTATATTAGCGTAAAAATATACTTTGTTATCATCAGTCTTTTTTTTTTACGCGAGCTCATACAGCAAATGGCTGCAGGGATGAACTCAAGTTTTAGGTTTTTCTTTATCAGACTTAATTTTAAATACTTATAATTTAAAAGTGTTCAAACGAAAGACAGAATTATTTAAAAAAAAAAATAAAGTTAAATATTTAATTTTAAGAATAAGAATATTTATACAGTGATATTTTCTGTTTATCTTCTTCGAACCCTTCGCGAGAGAGCGTTTTAATACGTCTGTATTCCGTTAAAAAGCTTCGATCCTTCGCGAGAACAATGTAATAATTTAGTAAATAAATTTTCACTAAACATATTACCTTTTCTTGTACTAAAGTTCAACTTTAAAATCTAAATTAAATCTTTTTACTGTTTTTGTCTTTGTATCGTCTAATTACCATTTCTGAAATTAACAAGTTAATTAAGTTAGGAACCCTCAAAAGGAGTTGTTTACATAAAATAATGGAAAGGGAACATTAAATGTAAGCGAGGCAAAGACTGCCTGTCACTGAAGCAAGGAGACAGAAATGTAACATTCGAATGCACTGCGGGTGTGAGCAAATTGGGTCTGCCGTCCCTAGTTCAAAAGAGGTCCATTAAATCGGCCATTTGGACAAGCCCTTCGGGTGATGAAAATAAGGTTAAAATGTCAGCAAAGGTAAGGTTCTCTCGCACTGTCAAAGGCTCGGAGATAAAAGGCGAAGAGGGTACACTCACGTAGCAAGAAACACCAAAGTATGGGTGAAATGCGGTTAATTAAGGAAAGTTACGGTTGATTTCGTTCTTGCGGAGTCTTTAGTAACAAAACGGGTTAAGATGAAATTAGAGAAGAATTTAAAGATAAAAAAACAAAGATGCTGTAGGAGGGAAAAATCAGTTTATTTAATTATTAAGGTAAGTAAAGAGAATTAAATTTCCAAATTAAAAATAGGCAAAAGATGCTTAGATAATTTACCACGAAGATAAAATGAATTTAATAATGTGTAATTATATAGCGTTTTTTTCCTTTTTTGCGAGGTTTAATTACGCAAACTCGAATTTAATTGGATAAAAACAGCATCTCAAATCTACTGAAGACACTCGAGTGTACATGATTAAAAGATAAAACGAAATCAAGGAAACGGCGTATAAGGGAAATGCGAGGAAGCATTCCAGTCATTAGGGAAAGGGGCTGAATTTCGAGGAGTAGGGGACGGATCCATCTAGGGAGAAGGCGGGGTTAAGGGGAACGGTGAAAGACCATGATGAAGCTTACCGTTGAGAGTCACGCTCGCGGCTCCGCCATTCTTTAGGTTTTGGCATTGAAAAAGATTCTCTTTATTTCGTCCAGGTTTTCTTCTCTTGTGGCGCATTTTACGCGAAAATTTCTCAAAAAGCAAGAAACAAATCTACTCGACGTCGTCTTACAAATTTTCGAGAGAAAATTTTTGATTTAGATAAGAAAGAACATCGCCGAAGGGTTAGTACATAGACAAGTGCTATTGTTGTTTAAATATAACACAAATAACGAAACCAAAGTACGGATCAGAGATACGCTTAAACCTAATTTTTTTGGGAACATAATCACTATGTTCATTGTTTCTTATGTAATTAAATCAAATACCAACTAACCATCCCTGAAGCAAAACAACTGACAGAATGACATAAAAGGCTATAAATAAGGACTGCACGGGTTTAAATCTGCAAAGGCTGTTGGGAAAGGAAAAGCGGTAAGGATTCAGGTTTATTTCAATGTTAGAAACTTTCCCCATCGGAATGATATTGGTTAAAATGGGACCCATCTATTATTATTATTTACCAGAGAAAGCAAAGAGGAATAATAATAGACAAAATGCCGATATACACTGGCTAGTTGTGGTTTATTTCTGTTGCTTGACAGCATTTATTGTTTTACCTCAATCAATGTGTGTTTCTTTCTTAAAGCAAATCCCTCACCAACACACGAACATACCTGCAAAAGAAAAGATAAAGCAACTGAATAGAACGCATTTGGAATTTGCTCAATAATGAACACTTATTGGCAATTTTCATATACTTATCCGTATTTCTATAATTAAAATGGTCAATTATTATTTTATTCATTAAGAACAGAAGACTGTCGATACAATAAATGAATAATACTTCAGGAGCAAATGCAAAAAACTTCAGGAGCGTAGATAGGCGTAAGCAAAAAGTATGTGCTTACACATTGAATTGGAAATTCATGATATTTTAAATAAAGTTCTCAAGAAATGATTTATCATTATAATAGTCTCTTATAATTATAAGATGGAAAAGGATAATATTAATTATTGCAAGTTGCAAAATACACTACTTTGTCCCAATACTATGTGTTCCTATCCTGTGCTCCGAATAAAAGTGAATTTTTCATCTCATTTGATTGAATAACCATTGGCTTCTACCGTAAATTCCTCATTTTTAGTGCACCAGAGACCATTTACAGGAATATGTATTTAATTGGCTCCTTCAGCAGTGGAAGGAGGTACAGCCCCCTTCCACATCTTACCCGAATTTTCTGATTTTTTTATCAGGTTTCCTTTATTTAACTTTAACTTAACTTCTATATATTCACTCGCGCGCATTTATACATACAGAAATAAATAACTCTTTTACCCTTACCGGATTCAAACCGCTCTTCCAGAGAACTTTCGCGCAACATAGTCTCATTACGCCACCCGCTGAAACGAGTGTGTTTACAAAATGGGTATTTATAGCTTTGCTCTGCATTAGAAGTTTATTAAATATTTTTCGGGTGAGAATTTTTATATTTGTATTTAAGATTTTATATTTAGAAAGAAATAAAAATGCACTTTTCAGAAAAAAACCAACTGATATTAACCCTCTATGGAAGGGTGCATTTACGCATAAATGGATGCACGAGTTGTCGTTCGGATATACAGGGTGTCCGAAAAGTCTGGAACCATAGGAGAAATTAGTTATAATTTTTTTTTTGTTTCAGGGTATCCGTGAATGATGGCGTTAAGTTTACGAGAGCGTATAGAGATTATTCTTCTGTGTGGACGTGATGGATGGTCCCATAGAAGTGTGGCAGATGAATTTAACGGTCGTCATCCTGAAAAAAATCCAGTAACACATAGCGCGGTTGGAAAATTATTGAAAAAGTTAAAGAAACTGACCCTGTAGCGACAAACCACGTTCAGGTCGTCCCAGAACCTCGGAAGAAGTCCGTGAGACCGTAATGGCAAAAATTTATGCTAGTCCTAAAAAGGGAGCAAGTGTAGTTTACGTCCCCCTGACGCAAAAGGGGACACAAACTACATTAGGTCAAAGTTGGGGAACGTAAACTACACTAGGATCTTTAGGAGACATTTTTTAAATGAATCCATCAAATAAAACGTTAAAACTAACGAAAATATTACGACTTAACCTAACCAATCGTCAATTTATATATATATATATATATATTATATATATATATACTGTGTGTGTGTATATACATAGTATATATATATATACATATATAATATACTATATATATATATATTATATATATATATATATACATATATACACACACACACAAACTCAGAATGGTCCCCTAATAAACTTATATTGTAACACAGACCGTGCATGGAACAAGGAACTCTTCTGGGAAATTACATCCACTATAGTTCGAATAAGTAATGATAAATGACAAATACTATAGTTTTTTTCTTTTCATGATGGAAAGGCCAACATGGCACCGGGTTACTCGCAAAGAAGCCCCAAAATATAGCTTCCCTCACCAGCTATCTGCAAAGCAGATAGGATCCAGTTTTGGGACAGGATCTAGGGTTTACAGCTTACACCTAGCCTACTACATTCAGAACCTCAATATACGCAAGAAACTCGTTGCATTCACGTCGGATTGAATACATCAAAGAAAAAGGGGTAACTATTGCATTTTTAGCCAAAAAACAAAACTTAAACTTCAATCGGGACATTGAGCGTCCACTTTTCAAGGCACATACGCGTCCGTTTAATATACACAAACCCGGTGCCCACGTTGGCTTTTCCATCATGAAAAAGAAAAAAACTATAGCATTTGTCATTTATCATTACTTATTCGAACTATAGTGGATGTAATTTCCCAGAAGAGTTCCTTGTTCCATGCACGGTCTTGTGTTTAACATATATATATATATATATATATATATATAATTATATATATAATATATATATATATATATATATATATATATATAGATATATATATATATATATATATATATTATATTTAATTTATTGACGATTGGTTAGGTTAAGTCGCAATATTTTCATTAGTTTTGACGTTTTATTTGATTAGGTATACGCGGACAAAGTTGGGGAACGCAAACTACACTAGGATAATGTAGGGGAACGTAAACTACACTAGGCACCACAGGGGGACGTAAACTACACTTGCTCCCTAAAAAGTCATTGAGTCGTACAAGCTTGGAAATTGGAGTATCGAAAAGTACCATCCATGATGTTTTGAAGCGCGTGTAAATAAAGTGTTTCTCCTATGGTTCCAGACTTTTCGGACACCCTGTATAAATTATTAGTGTTTAGTATTGTCAACAAAATTCTACATTAACAAAATGAAGCTTCCCCCCACCCCTACCAAAAAAAAAGCAAAGCCTACAGTAACTAATTAAAGCAATTATTATATTTCAAACATTACTTCAGTTGATTTGTTGTAGTTCCTAAACGTGAGTTAGTTTTAATTAAAATATATATATTTCCTTCGTAATAATAAAATGAACCCAACAAAATGTGGATAGTTACTGTGAAGTTATTATATTTTAACCATTGTCATATTTGAAAAAGTTGTTAACTATTCATGTCTTATTATTTTAAATAAATAATTTTATCCGTGCACGTGCGTACAACTCACTTCCCAAATTTAAAATTCTTCAGCGTGAGAATTTTACATTCGTGACCCATTAATTAAAATGAAAGGAAATGTACGTGAATCTGTTTAACATAATTTTCTTTCAATACGAGTTTCTTCTGATAAAAACTGCTATTTTGAGGAAGGCCATATCTTCCGCACAAAAATAGCTATACATCCAGTAAAGAAATCTCACACTGACAGATATATAAGCTTCAAACATTTCTTAATACAGGGACATTCCGCGGGCACTGGCATATATATATATATATATATATATATATATATATATTATATATATATATATATACACCGTGTGTATATATATATATATATATATATATATATATATATATAGTTTTATACACAATACGTATAGAGCACTGGTATCAGGGAAATGTAAGGTGAGTAAAAGAGAAAAAATTTCTTATAGCTCCCACATTTCGATTAGCGATAAGTTGATAAGGGAGCGAGGGATTGTGGTGGAAATGAAGGCATTCTAATTTAACTGGTGTCCCATTTTGACTGCAACGTTAAATCATGAAATTTAATTGGAAATTTAAATGGAAATGAATGCTCATTAATGAAATCCAACGGCGTGTAAGCACCGGATTTGAAAAGGATTCACCTCCAACTAAAGTGAAATTTTTGGTTCTTTTCCTTTAAAAGCGGCTACGTAGCAGTCATGTCGCAATACCGTTTCCCGTTAGATCAGCCATTGTTAAGCGATGTAATAAATGGAATTAATGTCAATGTTAATTAATCCAATTTGACGTGATTATTAATTAAAAATTAAAAAATATATATAACAACAAAAACAAAGACAGACAGAGAGAGAGAGATAAATTAGTTTAAACATTACTGATTCCAGATTCCAGATTTTCGCTTTGAATTGTGACCGCAGGATGTTTGTTAGTTCAGGTCAACTAAAACTCTCTCTCTCTCTCTCTCTCTCTCTCTCTCTCTCTCTCTCTCTCTCTCTCTCTCTCTCTCTGAGCATGTAGTTATTTAGCTTGATTGCTCCACCTTTAATCACTGTTTCAAAGATTTAATTGAATAAAATTGTATAAAATGTAATTCGTCTTTCGGCCTTCTCTCCGTTAGGCCTAACCAGACTCACGCTACCCGAGTCAGTGTAGTTAAACAAAATGAAATATACAGGGTGTCTCGTAAATCTGGAACCTTAGGGCAAAATGATAAAAACGGCAAGAAAAACGCCGAAGAGACTTTTGGGGACGGTTTGTGAAATGAGCGAGGATGGTAGCGGCTGTGTCATCGTCAGTGGATGTCCTCGGAGGTCCACTGCGTGGTTTATCTCCTATGGATCCCGTTTCCCTGAACTTTGCTACAAGTTTGCCGACACAGCTGTGTGTTATCGGCGCGCGGTCCGGATGCAATCTGCTAAATTCCTCAGCGACCTCCCTCTGACTCCGATTTCCTACGAGCAGAATTACCTGGATGCGTTCTTCCTTACTCAAAGACATCATGGGCACTTGCATAAACGAAAACATGAATTACTTATTTTACTCTATGGTTCCAGACTTACGGAACCATTAAGCTATATATAATAAATATCATTGTAATTAAATAGAAATCATAAATCGAAACATTATATAAATTCTATAAATATAAGGCTAAGATTAGGTTTCGCAGAAAACAGATTGCACTAGGTTAGGTGGTTGTGTTAGATTGGTCAGTTATTACCTACACGACCAGTTTCGGCCAATTAGGATCTTTGTAACAAATTTCGACTTTGTTAAAAAAAACTGGTCTCTTTAAAACTTAATATTTACCGGATATAATCATTACATAAATCATTACACCTGCTAGCGGCGGTGTTCCCTTTAATTAGAAGGAGGGTATCCCCACGTCCTCCATACTAGCTAATAGTTAAATGAAATGTTATACCATCGTGGCATAAAACCTAAAAATTCCTTCCAACGCGATTTCCAGTTCGATTTTGCTTCAATATTATTCTTCTGTGGCATAAGGTCTAAAATTCCGTTGTATGCCTCCTTTCCAAATTCATTTAAGTGTGCTCACCTCTCAGTTGCCCTAACTTCCCTCGTGCTCCATGTTTCGAGGAACGTGTATTATTTAGGGTAACTTTTTTGGGTTCCCATATAGTATATTCAGTTAAAATGACGAAGACAATTAACTAAATACAGTTAGCGTTACAGTTTGAGGACATATTGGCAATGTTTTTCCTTTCAATAAAATGTAGACACGCGAAAGAAAGAAAGAAAAAGATAGTTAAATTGGAGAGCTTGCCCTCAGGGACCTTTTAAATTTCCTTTGGTCAAGGCTACAGGTTTCGCTTTTCGTGGGATCATGCTAAAATTTCTGAAAAAATTACCCCTACATTGATCTCTGGAATTACCGTATTCAGCTAAATCGCTCTTTTTATGATCTCAGAGTATCCCATCAAAGAGCAAAACAAAATTGGTAAAAATCGCAAAAAAATAACTCGGGAAATGTTTAATAAACAGATTTTACGTATGCTCTTATATTTTCTGGAAAAAACAATGGTGTATCTCTGCTATATGCCGTTTATGACGCATTTCTTTGCAATGTGATGCATCTGAGGGGGTGAAGGAAGGCACTCAAAAGTTGTGGTACAGCAAACTGAACTGATAATTCTTGAGATATATTAAGTAGTATGGTTACATGAAGACCTAGTTAGGGTATGAGAGAGGGGTGGTACTTAGTGGGTGAGGAGTTGCTACTTAAAAGTAAATCTTTTTTAACATATCCGATAAATCTGGCTCATTTGAGATTGTCGTGAGTCAGTTGTTAGTCTTCTTTTGAAGACTTCCACACTGACGTCATTCGTGCTACGATGTTCTTTGGGCAACTGGTTGAATAGTCTTGGGTGTCTGACGAAAGCTATTTTTCTTGAGAGTTGAGGATGTCCTTGTCTGGCCTTTAGTTTGGGAACACTACGTATTCTATCTTTCTTATTTCTAGTGTTGTTTGGATGTTTATAGAGGCCAGTTTCTGCAGGGGTTGGGTCATAGAAAGGGGCATTAAGCTTCAAATACCTACTTCGTGGACCTATTTATACGGTAAAATTCATTAATTTAATGATTTTCTTTGAATTTCAAAGGAATTAGATGGAGGGCTCAAGAAAGCATCTGTCTCCTCCATCAAGCTAACTCTAGAGGTGGGATCAGTAGCCTGACCTCCACGTGGCCCCGAAACTTCTACAAAGTTACAAGGTGTACAGTATATATACAAGGTGTCCGAGAATTATCTGTACAATATTTGGCTGTTATTAAAAGTGAACCATGAAGTGTAGAAATTCCAGTGTTGTCTCATTTTACAGAGAAACTCATTAAGTTCTTCCTGATACCACGTTTTGACAAGTTTTTTAGAAATGTACGCGGGTGACAGACATTGATGATTTAAAAGCAAGAATCACAGCTGCTATTGAGCGAATTGATGTGGACATGCTGCAGCATACATGGCAACATTTGGAGTATCGATTGGATGTTTTGCGAATCACTAATGGTGCACATATCGAATGTTTGTAACAACGTTACTTTAATAAAAGAAACTTTTGAAAATACAGATTCTAAATAATCTTGTTTAAGAATTTTACGTGTGTTATCAAGAATTTTATTAAAAGATGAAATTGTACAGATAATGTTCGGACACACTGGAATTTCTAAAAAACTTGTCAAAACTTGCTATCAGAAAAAACTTAATGAGATTCTCTGTAAAATGGGACAAAACTGGAATTTCTACACTTCATGGTTGACTTTTAATAACAGCCAAAAATTGTACAGATAATTCTCGGACACCCTGTATATATATATATATATAGCTCCAAAATAAATGAACACCTTTCATTTTCTTTGATTTGTTACCTGTCCTGAGGCGTAATGATCCCATATTACAGTGGGGATGTTTTCCATCAAAATAGAATAGTCAGTCATAAAATTAAGAAGAGAAGAGAATACTGAGTGTTTATCCCGGCCAACACAAAGCCCCGATCTGAATATTATTGAGCAGTTATGCGATGATATCAAAAGATAGACTTCGAGGAATATATCCTAAGAATATTCAAGAACTTCAAGATATAGAAGTAGAATTGTAAACATCAACTCCCTCTTGAGAACTGTGACCAAATTGTATGACAGCATTCAACGTCATATCAACAACTGTGTCAAGGAACAAAGTGCTCCAACTCGTTATTGAAGCTTATTTGTATCTTCACAGATATGAAAAGCCAAAGTTCATTTTGGAAGTAATATGAAAGACATTATACCGGGTGTGTGTGTATAAAGTAACGCGAGTGAAGAGACAAATCCGATTTGAATTATATTAACGCGAGTGAACATGGACAAGTAATATTTATTACATATACTTTATAACAACTGTATATGCGATAGTGAGGTTTATAAGAGGTGTTGAAAGTGTTTTTACTAGTTAAAAAACAAGTTGAAACTAGTTTAAACCAGTTCAAATCGGATTTGTCTCTTCACTTGTGGTACTTTATACACACACCCGGTATAATGTCTTTCATATTAGTACCAAAATGAATATATATATATATATATATATATATAGATATATATATAATATATTATATATATATATATATATATATATATAGATATATTAAATATATATATACCGGGTGGACGAAAAAAAACCTGGACACTTTTGCTTTTCCTACAAATTTAAAATTAGTCAAGCTAATACACCCAAATTAATTAAAAATGAGCCAATAGTATAGTTATCATGTGCTAAAAATTTCAATGGAACTCACATAAAACTTACCCTATTGAAATCGATGTTGTATTGGCCCCCATTTTCTTGAATTACGGCCCGTACTCTCCTTTTCCACTGATCTATGGATGACTTGATTTTGTCTTGGGACACCATAGGCCAAATAACCTCAATGCTTTGTCTAAGTGCTTCCAGGTTTGAAAATGGTTCCTGCGACCATCGTACACGAATGACTTCAGTCCATTCCACACGAAGTAATCCAGGGGATTTAAGTCAAGAGAATTTGGTGGCCATTCTTCACTTTTTATGAATTCAGGAATGTTCGCCCTCAAAAATTCTTGGGTTGCCTTGGGTGAATGAGATGGTGCATTGTCTTGAACAAAAATAAAATCTTCGTTCGGATACAAGCCTTGGCATTCCAGTAAAAGTTCTCCGAGGTGTTTAATGTAATTTTGCGAGTTCATTTTGGTTTTCTGTGGATCAGTAAAGAATAATTTGGTTTTTCCATTGTAAGAAACACCACAAGATACCATTAATTTCTTGGAAAATCGTGAAATTGGATTATAAAGACGGTCTGGCGGGATTTCCGATTTTGAAGTTAATGCATTGACTCGGTTGTTTTGTCAATTTGTTGATACAGTTAATGTAAAGTCAGACTCATCTTGAAAAAACATGCGTTTAATGTCTGTTACCTGCAGGGGTAACTGGGCCCCTACTAAGTTTAAGGTAAATTTCGTTATATAACAGTATGAATTTTTTCCATAAAATGTACCTGTGTATAGTAGGGTGGAGTGAAAATATTAAACCATCTTGCCTCACTTATGATTTGGTGTATTGACCCTCTAGAAGTTTTAAAAGATAATATTTTCTTTTTAGGACCCTCCACCCGCCGCATTTTTGCCGAAAACAAAATGGCTGAAAGTCATATTTTGAAAGACCCCTAGTATAATATCTATTGGTTTTTGAGATAAGATATCGCGTTATATTGTGCGTTATTTGGTTATAACTATGATAACAAGTAAATATATTCACACAACACAAGCGGTACTTACTAATCACCAACAATATAATTATATGGCTGATAAGGGATGGGGGTAGGAGCCGCATGCTGCATATTGTAGCATGGGTGGCTACAAAGACTATTGAGTAAAATATGTTTATATTTTAGTTTTAGAGCTTATATATAATTTGTTTTAACTAATTCCGTGTTTTGTATTTTTTCAGATTTTCATAATGTGATATTTCTGTAGAAATTTAACCTCAGATATAAATATGGCAAAATCCCTACTAAGACAGTCGATGAAGCAACATTTTCTGTTCGGAATTCCAAGTGAATTGCCACATAATGTCTTACCCTCTAATATGCAGGTTGGGAGATATTTTCTTCTACCGAAGGAAGGCTCATCTGCAAAATTGACAAATAATGATATTCTCGAAACGATAGCAGAAGCATTGGTCGAAGTGTGGAAACGTTCATCAATACTCTCAATGAGTAAAAAATCCATAATTACCAAGCTGAAACGCTTTACTACAAGGTTACGCAACTCAATCGATCCAAAAGCAGTGCGAAGCTTATTGAATTGTTCAAAAAATCATTGGTAGAACTCTTTGACATTTGTGCCTGTAAATGCAACTTCGTTTCGCACCAAGATTTTGGCTGCCAAAAAAGCAAATGTAAAGAAAAACATATTATTTGTGTTTGTCCAAAAGAATCAAGAATACCCAAAGAAGAACTGGAATTCCTTGAGGATCAGAGGACTATGCGAAATATGGTGATTGGAGGTGTGGATGTTACCCTTTCAAGATCTATATCAAAAAGAAATGCAAGAAAGTTAAAGGAGCAACAAGGAAGTAAGCGAAGAAAAATAATAATGAATGAAGAATTCGAAAAGGTAGTTATTGATGATGTGCTTTCACCTGATACTAATACTGATCTCTCTAGTACCGAAGAAAGTTCAAGAACTGAGTTTGAATATGACTGCTCCAACATTCAAATGAGAGCCCCTTTACCCAATCTCGCCATGGAAGCCGACAGATTTGGTGTTTCAGATAGGGCTGCATCGGCCATTGCTTCAGCTACTTTGGTGGATTTGGGTATCATTACCGAAAAAGACAGTGACTTTTTTATTGATCGAAGTAAGGTGAGAAGAGAGAGACAGAAATTGAGAAAAACATTACAATTGAAGCTGCACAAAGTTATGGTGATGTTAAAGCTTTATATTTTGATGGGAGAAGAGACAAGACAAATACAAGACAAATAAAGACAAATAAAGATGGTAAATGATACCAGGATAAAGTTGTTGAAGAACATTATGTACTATTGAGTGAGCTGATGGAGAATACCTTAACCATTTGAGCCCTAAATCTGGAAAAGCAAGTGATGTATCTGAATCGTTGTTCGCTTACTTCAATGAAGTGACACTAGACCAGAATCTCCAGGTGATAGGGTGCGACAGTACGAATCTCAACACTGGGTCTAAAGGTGGCATAATCCATTTCAACGAGCAGAAGCTGAACCGGCCATTGCAATGGAGCATTTGTATGTTACATACAAATGAACTTCCCTTAAGGCATCTTTTGAGCGATACGACGGGAAAACAACTGGGCCAAGATCATTCAGTGGATCTATTGGTAATGCTCTTAAGACTTGCCATGAGATGCCTGTGGTAAAGTTCTCCCCAATTACGGATGGGGCCGATAGCATCCTAGTTCTCACAGATGAGCTCATAGAAGATTTAAGTAATGATCAACAATACATGTTCAGAATAATTGGGGCCATAAGAGAAGGATATGTTGACGGAAGCCGAGAGAAACTCAAGCCTGGTCCCCTTAACAACTCTAGATGGTTAACTATAGCTAACAGACTATGTCGTTATTATGTCTCCAAAAAGAATCCCTCCAGAGAGTTACGTAGCCTTGTTCTGTTCATAGTAACAAACTATAGTCCTAACTGGTTCAATATAAAATTTAAACCATATCTGCCTGATGGACCCAAACATATCTTTGATGCGCTAAAAAGGTTCAACCAGGCCTGGATTAACCATTAAGCAAAATAAGCACGTGCTTAGGGCACCAAGGGAAGGGGGCACCACAGAGAAAACTTTTTAAAGTATAAATAAAGTTATAAGTAGGCAATAATAAGCATTATTTTGCATCTTTTGATCCATGTATGTTGAAATGCTATGTATCTTCAAGGTTAGAAAGCAATGGAATAAAAGATGTTTTGTTTCGTACAAATAATGATATTTCTTCATTAGAATTTCTTTTTTCAAAAATTGACCACCAACATCGATTTCTGTAGAAAGAATCGTTTTCAATAAATTTTTGTATTTGCATTTTTCCCTTATAACAGTTTTTAAAAAAATGAATAAAAAAGTGTTGAAAATTTGCATTTTCCTGTTGCCCTAGTTATAAGTAAATAATTTGCTTATATTGCTTACTGCTATTTAGTGTTAAATAAATAAAATTAAAAAACAGGTTATATTTAATATAGTTGTGGGGTCTGGCCTGGGGGATGGCCTGGAAGAAAACTGAATTTTTAATCTATTATTTCACATTCAGCACTTATTGAGTCTCAATGTCTTGTCAGTTAGACAATGGAAGGGTCGAGGGGGAACCATTGTTGGGCTGTGCTTAGGGCATCAGTTGGCCTTAATCCGGCCCTGGGTTCAACCTGTTACCCCAAGATATACAAAAAGTTGTCCAACCTTATATTTCACGGAATGCCTATTTTGCTCACTCAGAAAATATTCTTCTATCAATGCTGTCAGATAGTGAGCAAAAGCTGCGCAAAGTTGCAATCGATCGAATAATACAGACAAAAAAGTGTAAGGAAGCCAATACAAGGAAAATCAGAGAATTTAGAGTACCAGACTTGAACTTCAAAGCATCACATTAGACAGACATCATCTTCTGGGATATGATTGAGATCAGTGAACCACCTCTCACTTCTAAATTGTGTGATGAAGAATTGCTTGAGTACGAAAGAAAATGTTTCAAAGTTGAGCAATACCCAATTCACACACAGAACGTTGAAAGAGCCATGAAGTTGGTTACAGATGCATCAGCATCAGTAATACAGGAATCAAGAGACGGATGTATTAGGTCAAGAATAAAAAGTCGCTCTCTGCTTCCCTCATTTGAAACCAAAAAGGATCTGATGCCTCTCCTGAAAAAATAATAATATTTGAGATGAGCGGGTTTTATATCGCATTCAAATGTAATTGATTTACGGCATCCAACCAAGTGAGACCAGATACAATTTTATTTCAATACAATGTATGCACAATGGTGTTTTTTAAGTATAGTTTTGCATTATAAAGCGTTTTTCTTCAATTATTTTTTTGATAGAACACTTAGTTTTTATGTCATGAGCATATTTTTATTTATGGACAACCGGCTGATGGCCATTTTGCTTTTATGTAAAAATGCGAGAGATGGTTTGAGTTAAAAACATTAAATGACTGAATACATCATTTTTATGTTCCAATACACCAAAAAACAAGTGAGGCAAATAAATTTGAAATAAAAAATTGTGTTTCACTCGGCCCTAATGTATAGGTAACTAAAATGTATGGAAAAAATAATAACAAAATTTACCTTAAACTTAGTAGGGCTCAGTTACCCCTGTAGGTGGCCCAGTTACCCCATCTTACGGTATATATATATATATATAATACACTAGTTTTGTTCTCATTTATAATTATTGTTGTTTCCTCAGTATTGCTGACTTACGTCAGTGTGGTCCAAATGCAGGCACGCGGGCCGCACGTGGCCCGCCGAGTACATTTTTATGGCCCGCGAACTTTTCTAGAAAAACGCTTTAAACTATATGGTTCTCATAAACAAAAATAAAGTAATAAAAAACTTAAAAATTCTGAAATTTAAAAAGTAAAAATTTAAAATTTCATGAAATCGTGACGTAATTTAACGCATTAGCATTTTCAGGATTGGATAATAAGCTGTAATGTCAATTCAAACAGTAACTAATCTTTTAGAAATTGCTTTATGAGAAACGTTTCCCCAATCTTCAGGATTTCGCTTTTAAGATTTTCTTCATGTTTGGTAGCATTAATTTAGTACATTTGCGAAAGCGCATTTTCTATTTTAAAGCGTATGAAGTCTAAGACCCGCAACCTATTAGAAAACCCTTCTCTTGAGGCCTGTCTTAGACTTTCAACAACCGACATTAACGTTCATATTCAGTCACTGGTTCAAGCGAAACCACTCCCTCACATTTCTCACCAATTTGTATTAATCCAAAAATGACAGTACCCACTGTAATTTTTGAACTAATAGAAAACTTGTTCAAAATATGTTTTTTCATAATAAACAACATAATAAACAACAAAACTATAATAAACTTAATAAACAACATAATAAATAACAAAACTATAATAAACTTAATAAACAACATAATAAACAACAAAAATACACATAATAAACAACATAATAATAACATAACAACATAATAAACAACAAAACTATAAAAAAAATTGCGTTTTTTTAATTAAAAACAAATTTCTTAAAAAGTATGTTTTTTTTTGTATGTACCTTAATAAACAATATAAATATGAGAAGTACAGCTCGAAGAAAAATTATTGCTTTTATCAGAAAATCCATAATGAAATGTGTGGCTCGTTTGTGATATTAAGCAAAATCATGTGGCCCTCTACAGTATACTTGAGAGGTTGGACCACCCTGTCTTATGTCATAACTTTTTGTTGACTTTTGCTTCAATAAATGCGTAAGAAAGTTTCTACAATTGTAATTTACACTTTTGATGGGTCAGTTCTACCAGAAAGTTTGAAACTTTCTCATGTTGGTTTACATAAGAAACCAAAATCGCCTAAGCGAGTTTTGGATAGAATTTCGACTTATACTTCTTTTTTCATTACTGTATTTCTCTAATTCATCTTTTCTAATAATGACTTATACACTATGACGTCATAAAATAACTTTATTCTCTTTACGTTTCCCATACTTTGTACACTGAATCACGGTCTTAGTATTTGGACATCTTCCGTATTCAATGTATGGTAAATTCTTTAGTAATAAGGTTGTGGTGTTATGTAGTATAAACATTATTATTCAACCATACTCATTCTTACATTCATGTTCTTTCTTGACCGCTATCCTTTATTAATTTTATTACTTATTCATTCATCTACCTATTGTCTACTTATGCCCTATCAACTTATCAGTCTATGTTACTCGTGTCTATATTACGCACACAACCTATTGTGTGACGAATGATATGTGTACACTACTGTGTGCAGTCGTACATGTCTATTGACGATCATGATTACGTACATGTATTCTTTTTACGTTTTATTTTCTTTTATTATTTCACCTCTCGCAAGTTGTTTATTATTGCTGAGACGAAGGTTCGAATTCCGATTACGTCGTCAAAAGCGAGCCGCTGAATTCGAATTCTTCTCTCTTGCCTCTGCTACCAATTTATAACGTTAAGATGTGATGTTTATATTATTATAATATACCATATTGTTCCCTGCCAGGCTACTGGTTATTATCTACTTAGGCACATAGTTATCCACGTTCTCATTACCTGTACTTACTACTTCTACCTAATTGTCATTCAAATTCCGTTACTTATGTGTTACGTTATCATTAATGTCCGTGTACTTTCAAATGAAAAGTACACCGTATTGTTTCTCCGCTTTCCTCATCGCTGGCTAATTAGACTTTCAAACTATAATAACCAACCATTCTTTTAATAATATTTGACATAATTTGGCGTAATTATTGTTAACTATAAATATATAACATTGTTGTTAATCCCCTGTAAATTATAGAACAACGGAGAACTCTCCATTATTTAAATTGTATTACCTATTCAGATTACTTCAGTATTAAATATGCCAATTAACAAATTGCCAAAATTGTAATTAACTGTAATACTTTAATTTAATATAACGTAATGTACTTTAATGAAACTGTAATTAATAATAACTTGTAATGTACTTCAATGAAACTGTTATGGAAAAACCACAACATGGTATCGTATGTGATACCTTTATTTCATATTTCTGTATAAATTGCTGATTTGGCAAAGGTTGTTGACTCTTTCTCCCTTGTATTTTGCATGGGTTAGCAAATGGAAAATTTCGTTTCACGTGAAATAAATGAAGGTTTCACGTGGTTATGCAGACCGACGCCTACATACGGTTTCTATGTATGTATGGCAATCATTTCATTCCCATTAGGCTATGTCAACAATCCCGAGCCAATTTTGTATAGATAATTAATTCAATTAATTAATAATTTATATTTAATTATGAAATAAAGGTATCACATACGATACCATGTTGTGGTTTTTCCATATACTGGGGGGGGCCGGAGAAAAATTTGTGTTATAGATCAAATTTTTTGATAAACTGTGTGTTTTAAACCATGTGAAAAGGATTGAAAAAAATGAAATAGGAATTTAGGAAGAGAAAGGTTACTCAAGACCTACTTAAATATAAAAGGGTTTTTGGCCTACCATGGCCACAACCCAAACTATAAGGGTTTTGTGGCCTCCCCTTGGCCACAGCCCAAACAATTACAAGGGTTTTGTGGCCTCCCTTGGCCACAACCCATAGCTCTATATAGTTTTTCACATGGTGGCCCGTGTGTGGGGAAGGGTTATTTGCTGTGAAAACCTTAACCTTGAATAAAATAACAAAAACAGAATTAAAACAAACAAATAATAATAAAATTACGCCTTATCAAACATTTTGACATCTGAACAGAATTTATTCCATGTTTGGCTTTTTCATTACATATAAATAATAATAAATTACGAAGCCTACCTCACAAAGTAGACCCTACTCTTTACACTCAAGGCCTATTCTAACTAAAAACACTAAATTTATAATTCAACCTGTGGTGTAGGTTATAAAATTTATTTCAGCAATTTAACTTATAAGACTCATTAACATCACAAAAATTAAGTGCATAACTGTAACATCACAAAAATTAAGTGTATAACTGTAACATCACAAAAATTAAGTGTATAACTGTAACATCACAAAAATTAAGTGCATAACTGTAACATCACAAAAATTAAGTGCATAACTGTAACATCACAAAATTAAAATTATACATACAGTATATAAATATATACAAAACATTGTAATATTTCCTATAGAAAATAAATTAAATTGCAACACCCTTTCATTTTGGAAAGAGTGAGGACTTTATAAAATGCTACACCTTTTATATTAAAAGGTGAGGAAAAACAAAAATGGAATAACAAATAAAACGCAAATTAATTATAGGTAATCTAAGATGGGTTTTGTGGCCTACCATGGCCACAACCCAAACTATTACAAGGTTCTTGTGGCCTTCCATGGCCACAGACCAAACTATTACAAGGGTTTTGTGGCCTCCCCTTGGCCACAACCCAAACTATTACAAGGGTTTTGTGGCCTACCTTGGCCACAACCCAAACTATAACAAGGGTTTTGTGGCCTCCCCTTGGCCACAGCCCAAACAATTACAAGGGTTTTGTGGCCTCCCTTGGCCACAACCCAAACTATTACAAGGGTTTTTGGCCTACCATGGCCACAACCCAAACTATAACAAGGTTCTTGTGGCCTTCCATGGCCACAGACCAAACTATTACAAGGGTTTTGTGGCCTCCCCTTGGCCACAACCCAAACTATTACAGGGGTTTTGTGGCCTCCCCTTGGCCACAGCCCAAACAGTTACAAGGGTTTTGTGGCCTCCCTTGGCCACAACCCAAACAATTACAAGGGTTTTGTGGCCTCCCTTGGCCACAACCCAAACTACTACAAGGGTTTTTGGCCTACCATGGCCACAACCCAAACTTAAACAAGGGTTTTGTTGCCTCCCCTTGGCCACAACCCAAACTATAACAAGGTTCTTGTGGCCTTCCATGGCCACAGACCAAACTATTACAAGGGTTTTGTGGCCTCCCCTTGGCCACAACCCAAACTATTACAAGGGTTTTGTGGCGCCTACCTTGGCCACAACCCAAACAATTACAAGGGTTTTGTGGCCTCCCCTTGGTCACAGCCCAAACAATTACAAGGGTTTTGTGGCCTACCTTGGCCACAACCCAAACTATTACAAAGGTTTTTGGCCTACCATGGCCACAACCCAAACTATAACAAGGTTCTTGTGGCCTTCCATGGCCACAGACCAAACTATTACAAGGGTTTTGTGGCCTCCCCTTGGCCACAGCCCAAACTATTACAAGGGTTTTATGGCCTCTCATGGCCAGAGACCAAACAACATAAAAACAGTACAGGATTCAAAGCCCCAAGCCCTCCAGATCTACCTGTGGAGGAGTAACATTTACTCCACTAAAACTACGGGTATTGACTAGTCTGAAGTGGTAGGAGGTTTGAATACAGTACAAACTCTTTCAACCAAACAACATAACATGGAAGTACAGTACATTTCAATTAACTCACCAACGTAGAAGTCATTTTAATTAAAACATAAATCATTAACAAAACAAAACATGACGAAACTCCAAAACAACATTAGTAAACCAGCATTTAAAAATTGGTGACATAAAATTTACACAGATAAATAATGAGCAAAAGTTAATAACTTTACTTTAATAACATAAATTTCCTATACCTAAGGGGAGTCGAACTGATTGAAATAACTTTAACCAAACTTGAGAAGCTAACCTCTTGAACTTTTATATTTAAATAGGTCTTGAGTAACCTTTCTCTTCCTAAATTCCTATTTAATTCTTTTCAATCCATTTCACATGGTTTAAAACACAGTTTATCAAAAATTTTGATCTATAACAAATTTTTCTCCGGCCCCCCCCCAGTATATGGAAAAACCACAACATGGTATCGTATGTGATACCTTTATTTCATAATTAAATATAAATTATTAATTAATTGAATTAATTATCTATACAAAATGGCTCGGGATTGTTGACATAGCCTAATGGGAATGAAATGATTGCCATACATACATAGAAACCGTATGTAGGCGTCGGTCTGCATAACCACGTGAAACCTTCATTTATTTCACGTGAAACGAAATTTTCCATTTGCTAACCCATGCAAAATACAAGGGAGAAAGAGTCAACAACCTTTGCCAAATCAGCAATTTATACAGAAATATGAAGATATATTAAAGGAATAGCCTCAGGGCTGTTTGTGTTACAGCAAACGCTTTAAACAGGGAGGATGTCTAAAGTCCTCCCTAAAGTTCTGAGTGAATACCTTATAATAAAATTAATACATAAAAATAAGGATAGGCCTATCCCCAGCAGTGTCTATATTGTGGCAGCCCATATTTATAACAAGACTAACTCATTGCGTAACTCCATCGTGGCGGCCCTACACCGAAAAAGATCGTAACGCCCTGCATCGAAGCAAACTAAGATCCATCAAAATTAAGGTGAGGCAATTTCATTTTCATTCTAGGGCGTCTAAAATCCCGACGCTAAAATTACCATAAACAATTAAATATAAAGAGGTCCTTTAAAGACCTACATATTCATAACTCTCTAACGAAAATATATAGGGCTTTTGTCGTTCACTCTCCACTGAAATCTGCTGGACATTTCCAACGGATGAGGGTAACAGGCAATCAACCCAATGCCCTATATAGTTTTTCATACTGTAATTAAATGTAATGATTTAATTTATAATGCAAGAAAGTACTTTAATAGAACTATAATTAAACAATAAGTGAATATGAAGTAATCCATAATTGTAATCGTAATTGTAATGAACCAAAATTAATACGTACTCAGTCGTGTACTTAATTTGTACTTATGTGTACTATTACGAAATGATATCGCCTTCATAAATGTAGACTCGGCGAAAAATACAAATTAGTTTTTATTTTTATCTTTTTATTATTTTTAGTTGAAATTTTTCAAACCATCTGATCATGTGTTTAAAAGGGGGTAAACTTAACCTTCAATTGTCGTCCCCCAACATTTAGGTTTATATTATACATAGACTTCTTCTTCATTAAGTCACTTCATTATAGCACTTCATTAGGACTCCTTTGTTAGCAGCCTTGCTGCGGGGAGTGGGCAGAGGCCCCTTGCCTTCTTAATATTTTTAGATTCCGGCCTGAGCCATGGTCGAAAGAAGTCGAACCTCTACCCTTGTAAATTCAGAGCACTACCTGTACATTTTAGCAGTAAATTACAGCAAGAGAAACTTTTTATTTTCCCCTTCGAGCCTTGTTCTCTTCAAAAGAACTTAGTCAGTTAAGTCGACAAGTTATAAAAGAAAAGTCGATAATTTTAGTATCAGAGAAAGTATCAAAGAAAGTATCAGAGTATTATAGCAAGAGAAGAATTAATAATTCTCGACCCATAAAGCGAGAGAAAGAGACAACCCAAGCACCATAGAAGATATTGGCATAACAGTCTGGCGAGTCTGCAGCCAAGAGTTTAACAGAGTGGCGACCGAAAAGAATTATAGAATGTTATAGAAGAAATATCCGTTGCTGCCTCCTAACTAGAACCCCCGTCGATTCCGAACCGACTCAGGGCCATAAAAGGGGGGTTAACATGTGTATATATATTATGTATATATATGAAGAGAACTAATTACTACTAATTATTGTAACTAATATTTTGGGAAGTTGAATTTCGTTGAAAGTAAGGTATCAATTAATTCCAACTAATTACACAGCTCAACAAAAAAAATTTTTTGTTTCGTTGCCAAGGAAATTCGTACAAATTTAGGGTATTTTGGGGTTGCTGAATTCCAAAATGAAAGTAGTTTTTCCGATTTGGCTCTAGTTCTTGAGGTAATGAATACCCTCAATTAATAGGAAACGTAACCATAACGCGTGCATATGGGAAACTACTGGAACATTCTAGATGGTGAGACACGCAAATATTCTTAGTGTTTACTCCGCGATCATTCTAGAATATTCCCCCTCCGTATATAAGTCATCGGCCACCCAACCAGTAGTCAGTTGACAGTGTGGTTAATGTGAAAGGTTTCAATCGATACAAGAAACTCAAGTGGGATTATCCCAATTTGGAATCAGCAAGGCGACCTGTGTCACACAGCGAAGACGTTCCCATACCAGTGTTTACAACACTGCCCGACCTTCCGTTGTCAGAATTTGAAGAAATTCAGGACTTAGGTGGTAGTAGTGGAAGTGACTATGAAGGAAGCATTTCAACACCTCAGCAGTTCTCCCAAGACGAACTCAATGATCTGATACGGGACCTCAGTCTGTCAAAGTCTGCTTCAAATACATTTGTAGATCGTTCCCTGGACTAAGTATGGAAAAACTAAAAGCTGGAATCTTTGATGGCCCTCAAATCCGTACACTTATCAAGGATTCTAATTTCACAAAATTTATGAATGGTGTTGAAGCTTCTGCCTGGTGCAGTTATGTCTCAGTTGTCAAGAACTTCTTGGGTAACCACAAAGCAGACAAATATGAAGAACTGGTGCAAAACATGCTCACAAACTTTGAAAAGTTGGGTACTAATATGAGCATAAAGGTACACTTTCTCCATAGCCACTTACACAGATTTCCGGATAATCTTGGTGATTTTAGCGAGGAACAAGGGGAGAGGTTTCATCAAGATATCAAGGTGATGGAGGAAAGGTATCAAGGCAGATGGGACAGACACATGATGGCAGACTATTGCTGGAACCTCCAACGTGATTGTCCTGATAACCCACATAAAAGAGAATCGTACAAACAGAGATTTACTATACATTAATTGTAATTATGCGAATCAGCTTACTGTGTTTATCTGTTATTATACCGAATAAAATGCCATTATGTATTTCATGTGTTTACTTTTGTATGATTTGAGACAATTTCAATGCGATTTGTAAGTAGGCTCCGCCTGAACATTAATTTTTTTGCATGTTTACGTGTTTCAATGGGGTACCAATTATAATAATTATAATAATTATAATAATTATAATAATTATAATAATTCCGTGTAACCCACGGAAGAGTAAGCGCTGTTGTAAGTGAAATTTAATGTCTCATCAATAGAAGTGAAACCACTTTAACGTACAATGATAACACTGGTCGACACTCATTTTATTGCCAATCATATTAGTGATTTTGGGGTAACTTTGTGGTGCTGATTCCGAATATGACAGCGGTTTTGCTAGATTGGCTCTAATTTATGAGATAATTATTTCATAAATTAGAGCCAATCTAGCAAAACCGCTGTCATATTCGGAATCAGCACCACAAAGTTACCCCAAAATCACTAATATGATTGGCAATAAAATGAGTGTCGACCAGTGTTATCATTGTACGTTAAAGTGGTTTCACTTCTATTGATGAGACATTAAATTTCCACTTACAACAGCGCTTACTCTTCCGTGGGTTACACCGTTTCCCAAAAATCGAAGTGAGGTGAGGGGTTCGATTCCCGATGCTGCTGCTAATAATAATCCGGGAGTTAAAACATTGGGCCTCATTAGGCTGGCTTGAACGCTGTGCCACTTTCGGCCTTCCTCACTGTATTATTATTATTATTATTATTATTATTATTATTATTAGCATTATTATTATTATTAGTACAGTTCCCGCCGCTTCGCTGACGGTTAGACAGGCTAAACTACAAAAAAAGAACCCAGCCGTGAAAATTTTGAGCTTCACATTGTGTCAACATTTCTGAATCTGGTATCTCCCAAAACCTCCTCACCCCCATTCATACAACTTGGGGGCTAACCCCCTCCCCCATTACCCCCACCCCTCCCCATTACCCCACCCATCCCCTTACCCCCACCCACCCTTCCCCCATTGCTAAACTACAGAAAAGAACACAGTCATGAAAATCTTGAGCTTCACATTGCCGCCCGTAATACAATTTCTGAATTTTTTTCTCACAATTTTTTCTCACAATTTCTGAAAGTGTGACGGACAGACGGACAGACGGACAAACGGACAGCTCTCTTATTATAATATAATATAGATTATTATTATTATTTCATTTCCACTAACAACCCTTAATCTATCTATATTATATTATAATAAGAGAGCTGTCCGTCTGTCCGTCTGTCCGTCACACTTTCAGAAATTGTGAGAAAAAATTGTGAGAAAAAAATTCAGAAATTGTAAAAAAAATTCAGAAATTGTATTACGGGCGGCAATGTGAAGCTCAAGATTTTCAGGACTGTGTTCTTTTCTGTAGTTTAGCAATGGGGGAAGGGTGGGGGTGGGGGTAATGGGGGATGGGTGGGGTAATGGGGAGGGGTGGGGGTAATGGGGGAGGGGGTTAGCCCCCAAGTTGTATGAATGTGGGTGAGGAGGTTTTGGGAGATACCAGATTCAGAAATGTTGACACAATGTGAAGCTCAAAATTTTCACGGCTGGGTTCTTTTTTTGTAGTTTAGCCTGTCTAACCGTCAGCGAAGCGGCGGGAACTGTACTAGTGATTATATAATTATTAAAGAAGAAGAGAAGTATCTTTTTCACAGGAAACATCTTCCGCAGCAAAGTATTAACATTTATTTTTCGATAATTAATTATTGTTAATAAAACAAAACTTTTTTTCTGCTTCAAGTACTTCAATACCTTTTTTATCCAATTTTTGGGTGCTGATTACGAATATGGCAGTTTTTGCTGTATCAGGTCACAATTTCTGGAATTTTGACCCCCTCTACAGAGGAAATTTTGCGCATCTAGTCCAAAATTTGACTCATTACGTAAAAGATTCTTATAAATTTTCAAAGTATTTCAGTTACTCTTTACTTTAAAATGGAACATATTACAATGTGTAAATTTCATTACATGTATATTTCACAATGATTATGCACTGGATGTTCAGAAATGAGCTTTTTTGATTTTTGTTTGAATTCAGCACCTGGTTTATCTCTTCTCAGCATCCGGCAAAAGTCAGTCATTATGTGAGGATCCCATCGTCCCTTAAAGTTTTCTTCCATATTTGATATATCCTGGTGGAATCTTTCTCCGTACTCATCAGACACATCACCAAGTTACTCAGGAAAAAAATCAAGATGACTGTGCAAAAAGTGAATCTTTCGAGACATACGAGCTCCTAGGTCTTTATAAACATCTAAAAGTTCTTGGATGAGTATTTTATATTTACCAGCCTTATGACTGCCAAGAAAATTCTGGCACACACTCTTGAAGGAACTCCAAGCACATAATTCATTTTGTTCAAGGTGTTCCATAAATTCATTATCATTTAGAAGAGTTCTTATCTGGCGCCCAATGAAAATTCCTTCTTTCAATTTAGCATCAGTCATACTGGGGAATTTGTCACACAAATACTGAAATCCACGACAGTCTTTGTTCAGGGCCTTCACAAAATTTTTCATGAGACCGAGCTTTATGTGAAGTGGTGGTAGACAGTCCAGACAGTCCAGAAACAAAAGTTTCACGAGGAATCCAGTCAGTCTTAATGTAATGTTGTTGTGGAGCCCTGCTGTCCCACAAGCAAAGAAAACACCAATATTTCTTGTACCCACTTTGCATGCCAAGAAGGAATCCAATCACTTTCAAATCACCACAAATATTCCATTGGTAGTTTTCATAACAAACAGCGTTAAGAAGAATCACCATGTTTTCATATGACTCTTTCAGGTGAACAGAATGTCCAATTGGTACACTTGGGTAGTTGTTACAATTGTGCAAAAGAACCGCTTTTAAACTGCGCTTAGATGAATCAATAAAAAGACGCCACACACTGGGATCATGCATATCTAAGAATGAACATAAACCTTCTATATCAGAGCAGAAGCATAAGTGATTCACAGTTTTGAAATAGAATGAAACATCGGAACTTCTTTTCGAAAGATTTATCTGAACACTTCCATCAACAAATTCCATTGTTTCAGTCTTGATGTCAAAGTTGAGACTGCGATTTAGAGAGATACAAATCCCTTACTAAGTCATTCAAGTCATCTTGTGTGACGAAATGGAGTTCATTTTCATTACCAGGAGAACAAAACTCTCCATCATCAGCACTGTGTTCTGAAGATTCTTCATCAGAAGAGAAATAAGCACTTTTTTGGCGGTGCTGGAACTGGCAGTTCATCACTGTGAGGTTAGGCCTGTTCAAAAATCAACTTTTTCTTATTTTCATAGGTTTCTGTACATTTTCCCATGCTTTTTGACCTGAAAAAGCCGAAAATCACAATTATTTTGACCTAGGATGTTGGGAAGCATTGCCGCATGGAGCTTTAAATTTTCTGCCTTGAAATCGGCCAAAGCGCCAATTCCGGGGTCCCTTGAATTATGTTTTGCACTTTAACTTTTGATCTAAACAAGATAGAGCAACAAATTAGGTATCAAATGAAAGAGCATAAAATTAATAAATATAATAATAATAATAATAATAATAATAATAATAAATAAATAATAATTAATAATAATAATAATAATTATCTATCATTTTTCAGGAAACAACAGAAACTCAATCAGAATCTAGAAAACCATCTACAAGTTACAACTTCACAATGGCATTAAGCAAGGAGCTGAGGGAGCTCCGTGGGCGCACAGTTGATATCTCAGAACCTCCACGTACTGTCCACAGGCAGGTGTCAACTGGGCCATCTACCAGATCTCTCACTGAAACTTTCCTGGTTGGATACCCTTCAGCTTTTATCAGTGGTTCCCAGCTTCCCACCAACAGACAGGCGTTCCAGTATTTCCTTAATCTTCAGAATTTACCGGAAAATGCAGGGAGGCCCATGGTTCAAGACCTTGCATATGAAACAGTTGAATCTATCATCCCATTCTGGCAGATGGCTAGGATCAAGACAATGACCAAGTACAACGCAATGAAGCTCTTCATGAAACTACATGAGAAACATCGTGCTCTGGTGAAAAGCAAAGGAAGAGCAAGTAACCCTGGAGGAAAAGAGGAGCATTTGTGCTGGAATTAGACAGCCTGTTCGATATAGGAGCTCCAGATGCAATCCAGGAAATACAGAACAACAGACTGTTATCCAGAGAGAAGAAAGATGAGGATATCAGGTTCTACGAAGACCAAAAGACTGAGAGGAAAGGTCATATGTCTGGTCATGACAAGATTTTTGAGACAAGATCCCTGCAGCAAGCAGCGAGGAATGAAAGACTGCAGCATAGACAAGAACAAGGTAAAACTAATTACTTTGAACGTTACAAAAAGTTTTAAGTTTTACTCCATTGCGATATTTAGCATGTACTTAACAATTACTGTCTTAACATGTTGTACTATTTTACAGCTGCAGCAGAACAAGAGGCAGTTGTTCATGTGGATGACATTACCTGGGGTGACTCAACTGACAACGACGCTAACACAGAGAACATGGATTACCATCAGCCTTGTCCTGGATGTTCTCACCATCAAGACACTGTGACTAGTGTGACTTTGACGTTTCCAAGGAAGGTCATGGAATGTGATGTCATCTGCAATACAGCTGATCGTCTTGGTTTATCAGACAATCAAGTTACTGCCATGGTTTCTGCCACCTTGAAAGCTGGAGGGGCTGATCTGGATAACTTCGTCATCTCAACCTCAACAACACGTCGCAACAGAATGCTGTCCAGGTATAATATCAGCCAGAGTCACATGTCCAAGTTTTGTGAAAACCCCCCACAGTACGCTGCCTTACACTGGGATGAAAAGTTGCTCAAAGATGTCTTGGGCAGTGAACCTGGAAGTACCTCAGAGACTTTAGCTGTGCTAGTGTCTGGTCCACCTTCATACACTGAAGGAAAGTTATTGGGAGTACCTGTCATCGACAATTCTTCTGGCACAGCTCAGGCTGAGGCTTCAATGGATTTACTGGAGACATGGGAACTTACGGATAATGTTACTGCCCTTGTTTTTGACACTACATCCAGTAACAGTGGAGTTCAGAGAGAAGCTGCCAAACTGCTAGAGAAAATGCTGAACAAAAAGGTGTTTTATCTGGCCTGGCGACATCACATCCTGGAAATCCTAGTAGGAGCAGTTTGGGAGAAGCTGTTTGGGAAGGTGAAGGGGCCAGATAATCCCTGGTTTGAGCATCTGAAGGATGTTTGGACGGACTTGTCCAAGGAAACCCAAAGATGCTGGCTATCAACAGCAAATGGCTGAAGGAAAAGAAGAACAGTGAAGAAATACTCCAAGACATTCTAACAGCAGAAAGGCTTCCAAGAGCTGACTACAGGGAAATGGCTGAACTGACAGTCATTGTTCTTGGAGGAACGCCTCCTCGAGGTATTCACTGGAGTCGACCAGGCGCCATTCATCAGGCCAGATGGATGGCCAGAAACCTGTACTCCATGAAAATGCTGATGTTTGCAGATCAACTTGAGTACGACGAAGACACTGTATCAAAGCTGGAAAGACTCAACACCTTCCTTGCGCTGTTCTACACTCCTGTATGGATGATGTCAATGTCTGCTGCAGATGCTCCCGTGAATGATCTAAGTCTAATCCAGGACATGTTGAAGTACAAGAAAACTGACCCAGAGCTTGCTGATGCAGTACTTAATAAGATGGAAAACCACAAATGGTACCTGACGCAGGAAGTCGTGCCATTTGCCCTGTTCAGCAGTAGATTGAGTGACACATTGAAGCACGACATTGCTGCCCAGTTACATGCCACTGAGAAGCCAGACAGCTTCAGAACAGGAAAGCCTCTATTCCAGAGAGTCACAGCTAAGACCACCCTGGTTGATCTCATTGGCCAAGAATCACATTTCCTGCTGGACACACTGAACATTGGATCCGAGTGGCTTCTGGAACCTGTCACGTCTTGGCCACAGAATGAGGACTACAGAAAAGCGTTGGACTATGTTAAGAATCTGAAAGCGGTGAATGACATTGCTGAACGTGGTGTCAAGATGATGAGCGACTTTGCAAATGTCATAACAACAGATGCTAAGCAAAGGGACTATCTCCTTCAAGCTGTGGAGTTCAACAGACGCCGCTTTGACAGCTTCAAGAAACAAACTCTCAACAACTGACTGTGTAAATGTCATTATGAAATTAATCATCATGTAATGCTTTCACTTCTTGATCGATTAGACTTGTGACAAAATGTTAATCTCAAATTTGTGTCATGAATAAGGCGCCTTGTCTGCCTTGAGTGTGAGAAAACGAATTTTGTGATATTTCTGAAATCTTTGTTTTCTGTAGAGAAAACCCCTGACCCGATATGCAAAAGCAAAGTTTATATTCGAAATCAGCACCCTCAAATTAGAAGAATAGTTACTTTTGAGTCTGAAGCAAAAACTTTGTTAGTCAGTGATAATCAAAGATTATATGAAAACAGCAAAATCCCACCAAATAATGTCCTACTAATGAACGCATGAACTGTCAAAATTGCATACTCTCGTCCCCCTCTATAGGAACTGCTTCGATACACACTGCTCTCGATGGCGGGATGGGACGATTTATCACCGCCAACTCATCGCCGCCAACTCAACTCCGCCGACTCAACTCCAGCTAACTCAACTCCAGCCGATTCATCGCCGCCGACTCAACTCCGCCGACTCAACTCCGCCGACTCAAGTCCTTTTTTTTTTAAATTAATTACATTTTTTTTTGAAGGTTGAGCTTTAAAAAGTTAAAAATTGTTAGAAACTCTTTATTCTACTACATTATAAAAAGATTAAAAGGTTCAGATTTTAATTAGTGGTAATTGTAGGCAATCCCACGTAAATATTCTAATGGTGATCGTTGCTCAAAGCTTAAAACTAGTTTTAATATACGGTCATCAGCATCACGATATTTTTTTAACTTTGAAGGTGGAGCATGACCTCCTACAAGTTGTTCGAGATACATATCTCGACTCTTCTCTATTTTGTATAAGGCATTTATAAATTTCCAGATAGTATTTTTGTTCCTAGTACCCAGCCATGGTGGGCACATGTTAATACATTATCATCTGTATAATTTAGGTCTCGGGGGTACGGGGCCGAGCCCCCGTAAAGATCACCTACCACAAACTGTTCAGTATTGGGTTTTTTGCGTCCATTGGGTTCATGGCAGCCTGAAATTAACGCAAGGAAACTATCCAACATTATTTGCCAACGGTGCATTCGGAGTTGAGTTGGCGGCGATGAGTTGGCGGTGATGAAGCATACCCTACCCCTCGATGGAAGGTTTTGTAAGTTTTCCGAGAGGCAACGTTTGGCTGAAACTGAAAGAGTATGTCAGGAAATCTAGAAGAGGAAGAGTCATTGTTGCACCAAAGCGATATGATGAGTATGCTGATTAATGCAGTATTGCTTGTATATATTAGGTTAAGGTATATATATATATATATATATATATATATATATATATATATAATATAAAGCAAAGAACCACAGGGAAAGCAAAAGGAAACACGAAGTCCGAGCAATTTCGTGATATATTCACATCCTTAGGGACAAGAAATATTTCTTTCTTGTCCCTGAAGATGTGAATATATCACGAAAGCGCTCGGACTTCGTGTTTCCTTTTCCTTTTTCCTGTGGTTCTTTGCTTATTAAAAAGATCACGTGTTGTTCTGTGATTTTATTGCATATATATATCCACCTCATAAGTGAAAGGTCAGTGAAAAATTGTCATTTATGGTCAGTGTTGTGACAGTTACTTTTTTTTAACTAATTACAGTTACTAGTTACTGCCTCAAATAACCATCCCTATTCCTCACTATATATACATGAATCTTACACACGACATAATCTTTTCAAAATTTAAAAAAAAAATTAGCATCAACTTCAAGAGACTCGGAGTCCCATGGGGAAGGGACCAAAACGTCCCCACCTCTGACTCCCCTGCTGCGGATACCGGGAACGCAGCCCCGGGTCGCGGGGTTGGATCTCCTACCACCCATTCGAGATGTTCTGGGCCCCTGTCTGATTCACTTTTCTTAAACTTCTGCAACATTCGTGGCCTTTTCTCAAATTTTCAATCTGTTGAACACCACCTCTACTCCTCTAAACCTCATCTTCTCTTCTCCACTGAAACTCGGGTGCCTGGGACGACTGACAGCAACCCCTTTTCTGTACTCTCTTACTTTCGCTATACTCAATTTTACTCCAAAAGTGGATGTTGCGTATATGTACGCAATAACCTAACTTGTTCTCGTATTCCCGAACTCAAATCTTGCGAATTCTATACCCTCTGGCTACGGCTTACATGCCAATCTCAAACAACGAGTAAATATATCTGCGCTGTTACCTTTCCCCTAATTCAACTGACTATCCAAAATTCTTTGACTACCTCACTTCCAAAGTAGAATATACTCTATCCCGCTCTCCCTTTGCTGAAATCTCCATTTTAGGAGATTTCAATGTTCACCACCACCTTTGGCTTAACTCCCATTTCACTGACATCCCTGGTGAACTAGCTTACAACTTTTCTATCTTAAATGCCCTGGAGCAGGTTGTATAGCACCCAACTCGTATCTCCGATCGCCTTGGAGATAGGCCCAACATCCTGGATTTATTTCTTACTTCTTATCCTTCTTCTTATTCTGCCAACTTTTTCTCCGTTGGGCTCCTCCGACCATAATCTTATATTTGTTTCCTGTCTAATCACTCCAATTCAGCCTTTGGATCCTCCCAAGAGTGCCTTTGGCACTTCGGCGCCGCTGATTGGGAGGCCCTTAGGCAGTACTTCTTTGATTTCCCATGGAATAAGTACTGCTTCCGTGGATGGGGCCATTCCGAGTGTGCTGAGCGCATCACGGAGTTAATTCTCTTGGGCATGGAGCCGTACATTCCATATTCTATTCCTACTACTAATGCAAAAAAACCTTGGTTTAACTTTACTTGTTCTAATGCTATCTGCAACAGAGAGTAGGCTTTCAGAAGGCACCGTCGCTATCCAACTCCTCACTCTCACTCAGCTTATATTTCTGCCCGGAATCATGCAAAATCTGTTCTTCGACTCTCCAAAAATTCCTTCATCCGACAAAAATGTGAAAATCTATCCAATTGTAATTCTTCTCGATCTTTCTGGCATCTAGCTAAAAACCTCTTCAATAACTTGACTTCCTCTTCTTTCCCTCCTCTTTTCCATTCCAATGGCACAGTTGCCGTCTCTTCTCCTGACAAAGCGGAACTCTTCGGTCAAACTTTCGCCTCCAACTCAAGACTGGACGATTCCGGTGCTGTTTCGCCATCCCCTCCTCCCTCTGACTTTATTATGTCTGAAATTAGAATCTCTCCTAGTATCTGGGCTCAACTCTAAGAAGGTGTACGGTCCTGATGGCGTTCTTCCTGTTTCTCTTAAGAACTGTGCTTCTGTGTTGACACCCTGCCTAGGCAAAGTCTTTCGTCTTTGTCTTTCATCGGTACTTTTCCTTTCTGCTGGAAGTTTGCTTTCATTCAGCCTCTACCAAAGAAGGGTAACCGCTCTCAACCCTTTAACCATCACCCAACTGCTTTGATTTCTTGGCTTTCCAAAGTTTTTGAATCCATCCTCAGTAAGAAGATTCTTAAACACCTCTCTTTTCACTATCTTCTTTCAGATCGTCAGTATGGGTTCAGCAAGGGACGTTCGACTGGCGATCTTCATACATATCTCTAACTCTTGGCCATTCTCCTTTCGGGATTTCGGTGAAACTCTTGCTATTGTGCAAGACATATCAAAAGCTTTTCATAGAGTCTGGCACAAATCTTTAATTTCCAAACTGCCCTCCTTCGGTTTCTCTCCTTCTATCTGTGCCGTAATCTTTAATTTCCTTTCTGTCCGATCTATAGCTGCGGTTGTAGATGGTCACTGTTCTTCTCCTAAAGCTATTAACAGTGGTGTTTCTGAAGGTTCTATCCGTCACTCACTCTTTTCCTTTTATTTATTAATGATCTTTTAATTCGCACTACCTGTCCTATTCACTCCTATGCCGATGATTCCACTCTTCACTTTTCCACCTGCTTCACAAAGCGTTCCTCACAGCAGTCACGCCATGATTTGCGTAGTATGACTATGGGACATTTGACCTCTGATCTTTCTGCCATATCTGACTGGGGCAGAGAAAACCTTGTGGCTTCAATGCCTCAAAAACTCAGTTCCTCCATCTGTCTACTCATCACAATCTTCCACACGACTATCCCTTTACCTTCAACAATTTTTCATCTACTCACCAGGTCAACTCTGGAACAATCTTCCTGAATCCATCTTTCCTCCTGTCTATGACCTCCCATCTTTTAAACGCAGAGTGTCTAGGCATCTCAAAAACCACGGACTTTGATTTTGGCTCTCTTCTTCTATGGTGGGGCGGGGGGCGCTTGCTTTTGCGGGCATGCCTTTGGCCCCTACTTCCCGCAACAACCTCAAACATAACACACAAACACCACACACAGAAGCCATAAAACAGCAGATACAACTCAACACAGAAATAAACAACAAACTTAAAAAACAAACAAACAGAAACATTTAGGAAATTCATAACAACACTAAACCACTCCACAGATACACCCAGGCTATACAAGACTATAAACAGTGTTACCCACTCTAACAGCGGCATTCACACCTCACACGCGGCTATCTGGTTCAGCCAAAATAATATCCCAACATGTACACAAGCTAACATTCCAGTTAATCACTACGCAAAGATAAGTCACTTAAACAGAGAAAACAACCAGAAACACGCAGACAGACAAACAGCCAGACACAAGAAAACCTACAGACTCGACACGACCATTACACCTTTCAATACAGACCAGACCACCAAGATCATCAAAAACATTAAGAATTCGAAGGCTACTGCACCAGACAACATACCTAACATACACCTTAAACACTTGGGCCCACAGGGAATACTAGCGCTCACAAACATCAGCACATATTCATACCAACACTGTATTATTTCTGACATATGGAAACAAGGTAAAATTATTACACTACTCAAACCAAACAAAAATCCAACAGGAATCAGCTTCCTATAGACCCATTACTTTACTATGCACACCTTCCAAAGTAACAGAAAGACTAATCTTACAAATCACCAACCCACACATGCCACTATCGCCTACTCAACATGGATTCAGACCTCACCACTCAACCACGACATTACTCACTAACCTCACGCAGCACATCATGGATGGCATCAACTCCAGACGACCAGCTCAACGTACACTATTAGCAACAATAGACATTAGTAAAGCATTTGATGCTATCCCACGCTTCCATCTCATAAACAAAATACCCAACACAAATGTGCACAATAACACCAAAAGGTGGCTGAGCAACTATCTTTCAGGAAGATACTCACATGTCACATTTAATGGCAAGTCATCCAAAACAAGCTTTTTCCGAACGGGGACCCTCAAGGGTCTGTTCTCTCACCAACACTCTTCAATTTATACATGCATGACATTCCAACATCCATAGATAACAAGCTTACCTTATCATCATATGCAGATGACATCACTAACATCCACCCACAACAACATCGACACCGCTACAAATAACCTACAAACATACATAAACAGTATACAAGACTGGCTCACACACAATAGACTCAAAGTAGCGCCCACAAAATCAACGATCACCTTGCTAACAAGCAACACAAAAGAACACCAAATAACTCCACAGCTTACACTAAACAACACCAACATTGTACACATTCACAGGACCAAAATATTTGGGGTCACATACAACATATCATTATCTTTTGCAAACCACATTCAGGACATTAAAACAAATGTACGTCAAGACTTAACACGCTTTAGGTACTAACAGGCACAAACTTTGGACACCAGCAGGAAACAACATCACTCATATACAAACAATATATTCGCTCAGTTATGGACTATGCTAGCCCATGCTGGGCACCCATTATCTCAAACACACCTAAACACCTTACAGACAATACAAAACAACGCACTTCGTATCATTACAGGATGTACTCAAACAACACCAATAGAACACCTGCACCTGCACACAGAAACAAAATACTGAAAGTTAGGGAACATTTAGACATGAGGGGAACACAATTCATGGCAGCAACGACAACTAACCCACAACACCCTTGCCACTACATGTATAGTCATGCACCGACACCTCGCACCATTAAGGTAACACCAGAGAGACATTATAACCAAATACTCCATTCCATACCACGCCCCACAGACATCACACAGTACAGAAAACACATACACACACACCTAACCCACAAAGCACTGACACGACTCGGTCCGAATGTGGTCCTAGGTGCGAAGCCGCCACCCACTGACAGGTCAGAGACCAGTCTGAGCAAATCGGATCGAGTTAACTTAGTACGATTCCGATGTGGACATCACCCCAACTTACAGACATATAAACACAGACTAGACAACTCCACAGACGACACCTGCCACCTGTGCCAGGACACACCACGGTAAGTATGCAACAAATAGCCCCACCTCGACTTTTGGTACGAAAGTTAGTTATTAGGGTGGTTTTCATATGCTTTCCTCAGAAATGTCACTCATTTGCCCCCATTTAAGTCGTTTTATTTTCAAGTAAACACGGGGCAAATGAGTAGCATTTCTGAATTAAGCACATGAAAACACACCCTAATAACTAAGTCTCGCTACCGTTATTGCTAACCTAACCTAACCTAAATGAAGAGATTTTGAAAAAAAATAAATCGTTAAACTAACGAAAATATCATGACTTAACCTAACCAATCGTCAAGGGTGTACAGTTGACCTAACTGGGCATTCAGTTGACCTGACCGGGCATTCAGTTGACCTAACTGAGCATTCAATTGACCTAACTTTGATATACTGTACCTAACCAATCATCATACTACCGAATGCTAACATCAAAAATTATGAACTCGAGGTGGGGCTATTTTGCGGCGCTAACTGTAGGTATTGCTGACAGTGGGATTGGGAAAAATGCTTTCCGAGGAAAACGCTTATGAAAGCTACATTAACACTTGCCGGAATGTGTGACTTCGCTAGCCACGTGCCCTTGAAGAGAGATATTGAGCCTATAAATTTGCACGGAAACAAACTCTTCTGCTTGTTTTCTGGAAATTTGCGTTTACACACGAAAATGTCTTGGTCACTACGGAAATAAAGGGGCTGGGAACACTCTGGACAGTTCCGCGTAGGGGGAACGACACCGTGTTCTTGAAAAATGTGAACCGCTCGTGAATCGTCTCCTAAAATTTTCAACACTTCAACGTAGCCTAGATCACAACTTTCACAAATCTCAGTGCACATGTTTACGCTATAAAAATTTAAAAAGAAAGAAAGACCTCAGCTGTATCAAAGGACGAGGTTTTTCTGTGATTAAACGGTCGGGAAAAAACTTGATAAGTTCTTTAAAATTCCTAATTAGCTGTCATTGGTTCATGAAGGCGTGGTTGTTTTTGAGTGTTTAATAGCTTTAAAATTCCTAATTAGCTGTCATTGGCTCATTAAGGCACGGTTGTTTTTGAGTGTTTAATAGCCTACTATTGGTTAAAAAAAGGTGCACTGTGATTGGTCGTCCACACATTTCCAGAAAATTGTCTGAGAGTGAGGATGTCTTATGCCTCCTGGCAGGTCGCGAAACAAAAAAAAAATGGTTAAAACTTTAAAAATCAATAACTTCGTTAATTTTGAATTGCGGGGAGTCTGGCTTTCAACAAATTTATTCTATTATGAACTCGAGGTGGGGCTATTTGCTGCATATTAACCCACACCACAAACTAATGAACACATTATGACAGACTGTACTGCTCTAGCACAACAACGAACACAACACAACATCACTCAAAACATCAACGCGCTGGTGGCCAAACTTCCTCAAATCTCCGTGCAGCGGGCTGTCTACGGTTGGCCAGACTGGCAGTCGACGGCCTGTTGCGTGGCACGGTCAGAGTGCCGATCGGCTCCCGGGGCCGGACCAATTCTCAGCGTGCTATTTTTTCAATTACAGGGAACAATTGCGTGCTCCCCGAACTACTCTTACTCTCTGGCGACATTAAGACTAATCCAGGCCCCACTACAACTTACACATGTCACCATACACAAAGACATAGACACAATAGTACCATGAGACACATACAGAAGTATAATATTAACATATTACAGTACAACGTAGATGGCCTCACAAACAAAATCATGCAGCTTAGGGAATTCGTACACAAACAAAACATTCACATAGCACTTATACAAGAAACAAAACTAAAACGCACACACAAAACACCCACCATCCCTGACTTCACGGCGATCCGTCAAGATCGTACTGGGGGTAATGGGGGTGGACTCATCACTTACATACGTAAAAGCATTAGCTACACTGATGCTACCCAAAACATTACAAACACAATCCAAGCAGATAACACGATAGAAATACAGGCAGTTAACATTAAAACACGCGCAAAACACACCACACTAATCAACATTTACATCCCACCAGATAGTTCACCTCAGGTGCCAGCCAATTACAATCCACAGTTACACAATCTTGCCTCTCTCACTAATGTCATCTTAGGAGAGACTTCAACGCCAAAGACTAGTTGGTACCTGCACAACCAAAACAACACCAGAGGCGCCAACATAGCCACACAACTAAACAGCCTCTTCATTCTTAACAATACAGAAGAACATACACACATACCACATCAAGCAGGATACTCAAACTCCTCCCCAGACATAACGTTCTGTTCCCCCTCACTAGCAACACATACACAATGGAGAACAGAAAAACAACTGTCATCAGACCACCTGCCCATCATCATTACAACACATTCTACACTCTGCCCCAACAGCCTTAGGCACACTTACAGAAATTACAAGAAAGCTGATTGGGAACAGTTCAAAACACAGACTGAGGAACAATTCACCACATTAAACAGCACACCCATCATAAACATCGATACAACACTCAAGACATTTAATCAGATTATCAATAATGCAAACAAATACATACCCAAGGGCAACATTAGGAAATACAACCCAAATTACACTAGAGAAATAGCCCACCTCATAAGGCAACGTAACAACCTCAAATATACACACAAACACCACACACAGAAGCCATAAAACAGCAGATACAACAGCTCAACACAGAAATAAACAACAAACTCAAAGAAAAACAAACAGAAACATTCAGGGAATTCATAACAACACTAAACCACTCCACAGATACATACAGGCTATACAAGACTATAAACAGCATTACCCACTCTAACAGCGGCATTCACACCTCACACGCGGCTATCTGTCGCAGCCAAAATAATATCCCAACATACACACAACAAGCTAACATTCTAATTAATCACTACGCAAAGATAAGTCACTTAAACAGAGACAACAACCAGAAACATGCAGACAGACAAACAGCCAGACACAAGAAAACCTACAGACTCGACATGACCATTACACCCTTCAATACAGACCAGACCACCAAGATCATCAAAAACATTAAGAATTCGAAGGCTACTGGACCAGACAACATATCTAACATACACCTTAAACACTTGGGCCCACAAGGAATATTAGCTCTCACAAATATCAGCACATATTCATACCAACACTGTATTATTCCTGACATATGGAAACAAGGTAAAATTATTACACTACTCAAACCAAACAAAAATCCAACAGAACCAGCTTCCTATAGACCCATTACTTTACTATGCACACCTTCCAAAGTAACAGAAAGACTAATCTTACAAATCACCAACCCACACATACCACTATCGCCTACTCAACATGGATTCAGACCTCACCACTCAACCACGACATTACTCACTAACCTCACGCAGCACATCATGGATGGCATCAACTCCAGAAGACCAGCTCAACGTACACTATTAGCAACAATAGACATTAGTAAAGCATTTGATGCTATCCCACGCTTCCCTCTCATAAACAAAATACTCAACACAAACATGCACAATAACACCAAAAGGTGGCTGAGCAACTATCTCTCAGGAAGATACTCACATGTCACATTTAATGGCAAGTCATCCAAAAACAAGCTTTTTCCGAACGGGGTCCCTCAAGGCTCTGTTCTCTCACCAACACTCTTCAACTTATACATGCATGACATTCCAACACCCATAGATAACAAGCTTACCTTATCATCATATGCAGATGATATCACTCTAACATCCACCCACAACAACATCGACACCGCTACAAATAACCTACAAACATACATAAACAGTATACAAGACTGGCTCACACACAAGACTCAAAGTAGCGCCCACAAAATCAACCATCACCTTGCTTACAAGCAACACAAAAGAACACCAGGTAATTCCACAGCTTACACTAAACAACATCAACATTCACACACTCACAGAACCAAAATACTTGGTGTCACATACAACACATCATTATCTTTTGCAAACCACATTCAGGACATTAAAACCAAATGTACGTCAAGACTTAACACGCTTAGGGTACTAACAGGCACAAACTTTGGACACCAGCAGGAAACAACATCACTCATATACAAACAATATATTCGCTCAGTTATGGACTATGCTAGCCCATGCTGGGCACCCATTATCTCAAACACACACATAAACACCTTACAAACAATACAAAACAACGCACTTCGTATCATTACAGGATGCACTCAAACAACACCAATAGAACACCTGCACACAGAAACAAAAATACTAAAAGTTAGGGAACATTTAGACATGAGGGGAACACAATTCATGGCAGCAGCGACAACTAACCCACAACACCCTTGCCACTACATGTACAATCATGCACCAACACCTCGCACCATTAAGGTAACACCAGAGAGATATTATAACGAAATACTCCATTCCATACCACGCCCCACAGACATCACACAGTACAGAAAACACATACACACACACCTGAGCAGATCGGATCGAGTTAACTTAGCACGATTCCGATGTGGACATCACCCAAACTTACGGACATATAAACACAGACTAGACAACTCCATAGACGACACCTGCCACCTGTGCCAAGACACACCACAAACAATTGAACACATTATGACGGACTGTACCGCTCTAGCACAACAACGAACACAACACAACATCACTAGTGCGCTGAACCTCTGGTCCACTCCGGAGAGGGCGATCGGTTACCTGCGTGCCGCCGGCTTGCTCGATCAGGGTGGGCTGATCGGCTAAACAACAACAACAACAACACAACATCACTAGTGCGCTGAACCTCTGGTCCACTCCGGAGAGGGCGATCGGTTACCTGCGTGCCGCCGGCTTGCTCGATCAGGGTGGGCTGATCGGCTAAACAACAACAACAACAATTTCCCGCATTAAAAAAAAGTTCGATCGTTTTCGTTCAGGCTGACCACGTTCTGAGGCATAATCGAAAATGTTGAGCAAATCGAGGAGGCCTTCCTGACTAGTCATACAAAGTCGATCCGAAGCGCTACACTGGAGCTTAACTTCAGCCACAACATACTCTAAAAGATACCTCGAAATAACATTTAGGCCATTCAGAATTTAGAAGCTGAGAACCACGATGCACAAGAATGACGTAGTCCTTCTGAACAAACTCTGGTTCAGCGATGAGGCTGCATTTGCATTTCAAACCTAGCAAACCGGTAAAATGGCAACATTAAAGGACCTTTGGAGTTTGACAACACCAGCGAGATTCCGCGAAGCTTCATGTGAAGTGTACCATTTCAGCTGTGGCGATTGTGGGACCATTCTTCTTCAAAGGCTTGATTTTGCAACCAGAAATGTTGAAGAGAGATGATGGCGTTTGTATGTGGATTTTTTTTAAATCAACAAGCCGCGCCTTCGGCTCCCTACCCTACAGGTAGGGCTTGTAATTACTTCGTGATCTACTGATAGATTCGACCCTAACGGGCCATTAGCTCCACCCACTTTACGCCAGACAGCCAATCATAACGGGCGACTGAGCGAAAGAGATATTTGTTACTCCGCACAATTCCGCTCAAAACCGCGCAAAGTTTTTTATTTCTAGATAGAAAACTTTTTTTTTATCTGTTTTCCTGCAGAATTCAATGTTTCTATTATTTTCCATGGATAAATAAATCAAAATCTTGCATTTTTCAGAGGAAAGACCAAAAATGGGATGTACCAGAATAGATTCAAATATATACAGAGAAAACAACTATTCATCAATTTTAATACAATCATATGTTCTGAAAGCGTGAAGCATGTTATTTCCAAATTTATAGGGAGATCGTATAAAAAAATAGAAAAATGTTTTAGGGTTACATAAATTTTCAACTTCAGTTTTCTCGAAATAAAATAAAAAATTAAAATATAAGAAGATAAAAAATTCCATATGAAAAAAAGACGACATTGAATGTTTTCTAAACTTACACAATAACCATTAAATTTTCATATATAGAAGTGCCAACAAAATTTACTGGAAAATATGAGAAAAGGTAAAAAAGTTTTTGGAAAAAGATGAGGGCATGGTCACATTTTTTTGGAAATTTCGAGTTCAGAGCAAAATATTGGGGAGCACAAGGTTTACTGTATTTGGAAATAATGTTTTACGAGGTTTTTAATATGTTGTATCAAGATGGCCGGAACCAGCTCTCAAGTTACTACCTTCAAAAGTGGGGGAGAGGTGTATAAAAAGGTGAGGTAACAAACAACAATAAAAACATTTATAACCTCAACGATTTTTATCCAATTAGCTTGAAACTTTGGGCAAATACTCAACATAGAGACGCAGGAAAACGGAGCAAATCGGTTTGTAAGTAAAGAATCTGTGAGTAACGCCAGCATCTCCCCATAGTGGTGAGGGTACCTGAAACGTTCTTTCTACCAAACCTGTACACGACTGCGAATGTAAAAGACGCAATTTTCAACAAGTTGGAGCCTCCCAACAGTATGCAACTGTCCAGTTCGTGAGTTTCTGAACCGCAACTTTCCAGATCAGTGGATCGGCCGATGGGGACCTGAGAACTCATCAACTGAAGATCCCCCACCTTGTGGCTTTTTTCTCTGGAAATGTGTGAAGACAAGGCCTAGTAATCTTCAAATCCTTGAAAAAAGGATTCACCATATAATTGGTGGAAATGATGACGGGGTCCTCTGAATGTTGCTTATGAATCGGTCAAGCGTTGGTTCAATTACGTTCAAAATGTATGAACCAGGTTCAAATCTACTATTAAAATTTGCGAACAAAATGAGATTAGTTTTTTCATAAAACTAAATTATTCCTTATGTGTTCTCTCAGATTCTTTGTAAGTGTTGTGATTTTTTAGTTACAATAATAAAATGTAAAGGGACTTTTGAATTATTATTATTACTAGTACACTTCCCGCCGCTTCGCTGACGGTTAGACAGGCTAAACTACAAAAAAAGAACCCAGCCGTGAAAATTTTGAGCTTCACATTCTGTCAACATTTCTGAATCTGGTATCTCCCAAAACCTCCTCCTCACCCCCATTCAACTTTGGGGCTAACCCCCTCCCCCATTACCGCCACCCCTCCCCATTACCACACCAATCCCCCATTACCCCCACCCCCACTTTTCTCCCCACCCACACCCTTCCTCCAACCCCCACCCTTCCCCCGTTGCTTAACTACAGAAAAGAACACAGTCATGAAAATCTTGAGCTTCACATTTCCGCCGGTAATACAATTTCTGAATTTTTTTTACACTTTCTGAATTTTTTTCTCACAATTTTTATTTTAACAATTTCTGAGTGTGACGGACAGACTTCCCTTAAGGGAAGGAAATAATGAACTAACAGACGATCTAAAAGAAATATTTGAAACATTGAGAGCCCAGTATGAATCGGTATTCAGTACTCCAAATAGTGATAAAGCGATATCTGACATAGATGCATTCTTCAAAGAGAAATTGCAAGGAGAATGGATAACAGACTTTGATTTTACCCCAGAACATGTAGCGACAGCTATAGGACAAATGAAATCACATTCAGCTACAGGTCCGGACAAATGGAACGCACTATTAATTAAGAACTGTAAAAATGAAATAGCTACACCCTAATACTGGATATGGAGAAGACCCCTAAACACTGGAGAAATACCGAGCATCTTGAAAAGAGCAAACATCGTCCTTATATATAAAGGAGGAGATAGATCTCAAGCAAAGAACTATAGACCAGTGTCCTTGACGTCCCACCTCACCAAAATTTTTGAAAGAATAGTCAGAGAGAAAATCTGACTTCTTGGAGACATTGGAAAGATTCAACGAAAATCAACACGGATTCCGATTAGAAAGATCATGCCTATCACAACTTATAGAGCATTATAACAATATCCTAGATGCACTTGAAAGCAATGAAAACTATGATGTCATATACACGAACTTTGCTAAAGCTTTCGACAAATGCGATCATGGTATAATAGCACATAAAATGAAACATATGGGAATAACAGGCAAAGTGGGAAAATGGATCTACAACTTCCTCAGAAATCGACTACAGGTGGTCAAAATTCAAGGTGATCATCATCAGAATCAGAAGTACGCAGCTCAGTACCACAAGGTACAGTGCTGGTTCCACTCCTGTTCATTATCATGCTAACACACATAGACAGTGGAGTAAACAGCAACAGTATAGTAACATTATTTGCAAACGATACAAAGATCGGCAGAAAAATCAGCGATGCAAACGAAGTAGAGGCCATGCAGAGAGACACAAACAAAATATACAAATGGTCAGAAGACAACAATATGACATTTAACACCGAGAAATTTCAGCTCTTCAGATATGGTAGAAATGAGGAACTTAAAAAGACTGCATATTATGCTCCAGATAGGCAAGAAATTCAGAGGAGCACGAAAGTGGTCAACTTGGGGGTAATAATGACCGATGATGCCAAATTCGAGACACAAAATCAGATAGCAATAAACAAAGCAAAAAGAGTCGCGGGACAGGTACTAAGAACGTTCAAAAGGAGGGACAAGACAATAATGATTCCCCGCTGAGAACACTGATCATACCAAAACTTGAATACTGCTCAGTTTTGACGTCCCCATATAAAAAGGAAGAAATTAATAAACTAGAAGAAACGCAGACACATTTCACAGCCAAGATTGATGGCTGCAAAGAACTCAACTACTGGGAAAGACTACGCAAACTAAATCTGTACTTCCTGGAAAGAAGAAGAGAGAGGTATACCATAATCTACATATGGAAAATTATCGAAAAACTGGTACCAAACCTCAAGCAAACCCAATTACCATCCAGACAACGCTGGAAAATAGGAAAGGTAGAATGTGTAGTGTTCCCAAATTAAAGGCCCGACAAGGGACCTCCTCATCTCTGAAGGAAAATAGCTTGGTTGTCAGGGGGCCAAGAATTTTCAACCAGCTTCCAAAGGACCGCAGAAACATTAGAGGGGTCAAAGTTGAAGTCTTCAAGAGAAGACTAGATGCCTGGACCAGGACGGTACCAGATGAGCCGGGTGTACCTGGCTATGTACGATGGAGAGCGAAAGAGAGCAACTCGCTCCTCCACCAAGCCAGGACTAGAGGCGGGGCCACCAGCTTGACCTTCGTGTGAAGAAAGACCGACGCACGGAACCCAAACAAGGTTAACAAGTTACATATATATATATATATATATATATATATATATATATATATATATATATATATATATATTGGCGTACGGTCCTGATAGGATCCCGCCTGTTGTTCTCAAAAATTGTGCTCAGGAAAACTCTTTCGTCTTTATCTTTCATCTGGTACGCTTCTTATTTATGGAGTGGCTCAACCCACACAGCTCTACTTGATCGGGTGGAATCAAAGGCTTTTCGTCTCCTCTAACTCTTACCCGCTCTTACCGACTGCCTTCAATACTTCTCTCTTTGCCGCAATATTATTATTATTATTGTTATTATCACTCTAAGTCGTAAGCCCCACTGGAAAAGTTGGAGACAAACAACCCAAGGGTTCTAGCAGGGGAAACGGCTCGACAAGGAAAGAATAAAAACAATTAGAAGAACAACAAAAAACATAGAAAGAGAACAAATAACACGAAAGGTATAAATATTGAACAAAAGAACAATAAAACACATCAACAATAAAAGACAAAAATGCAGACTCAAATATAGCCTACATATTTCGAAGGTCTACTAAGGAGAGAGGCACTAACTAACCTTTTGAATTTTTGAAGATCTTTGCCTTCAACCACCGGGACAGGGAGAGAGTTCCATATTTTGGTGGTTGATGGAATAAAGCTTTTAGAATACTGATAGGTATTAAATCTTATAGGAGCAAATGTATGAGCATGCAATACAGAAGTAACCTAGTTGTACGCGCAGGGCGGTGGAGTTCAGGAAGCAATGAATGCAATGGATGAACTAAGTTGTTACAAATTTTATAAAGCATACACGAAGAACCAACACATCGACGATCCCACAGATCAATATGTAAGTCAGAAATAATTAATTTTATGACATTTATGTTGCTTCACTCTCTCTTTACTATTGCTATTATAAAAAACACTGTTCTTCTGAATTCTCTAACTGCATGCCTCCATCTTTAAGAAGAGTTTGCAGTTGCAGACTTTCGACATATTCTCATCCCCTTCCCAACTCTCTAACGCAAAGGTTAATTGGTATTCTCAGTCTTTCATCTACTCAACCAGTCAACTCTCGAACAATATTCCTCAATCAGATCTTTCTCCTTGTCTGTGACCTCCAATCTTTCAAACCCAGAGTGTCCGGGCATCTCGAAAACTCTGGACCTTGATTTCGGCTCTTTCTCCTCCTCTTGGAAGTGGCATTTTTGTAGTCGCTCGCCCTTGTCTTCTTCTTCCTGCATAAAGAAAAGTCGACTTTTGTGAGATCAGAAAATAAAAAAACGCATACACGATCAAAACGTTTGATCTTACCTACTTCTGTGTATGCGTTTTAGTCCTTTGAGACAACATAATTTTTATTTAATAGATTAAAAGAAGTGTTATTTTAGCGGTTATTAAAAAAAAAATAAAAAATAAGGACCCTTCGTGCAACTTTAATCTCTATCACAGAGTGTCATTAATTAGCTTCATAACATAACTTTCGTTCTAGTCTCTGCTTTCAGAGAGAAATACAATTTCAAAGGAATCAGACAAGAGAGAGAGAGTGAGAGAGAGAGAGAGAGAGAAATTCTAAAATAATTTGCCAGATCCCAAGACTATGTTGAATGGATGCATTTAATAAGTGTTGAGTGAAATGTATTTTCTTTATCTTCACTAATTTTCTTCTGTTCTTCTTTCGAGAAATCTTCAACCGAGAGAAGATGAAGAAATTCATTTCGAAATATAAAAAGTTAATTCGGTTCATGCACTTTAGTTATTAACTTTCCATGCATATCTAATTCAAACGAAACACTATATATATATATATATATATATATATACATATACACACACACACACATATATATATATATATATATATGGGACGAATTTCAGAATTAAACACTTGAAATTAATAAGTGTTGCATTGCACACACACACACACACACACGACACACACACACACACAGAAAAATACAAGGCAATTCCAAAGCCTTTCGTGTGTTTAAACAGTGTCGGGGATGAAGAAAGGAAGCATAATGCGGATTATATATATATATTCTATATATCTGCAAATGAGGGAAATAATAAGAATTAGCAAAGAATTAACAAAAGTGGTTAAGAAGAAAGGATATTTTAACAAAAATGGTACTTTTTATAAGTTTCCAAACTATTATTAAAGTTACTTACAAATTATCCAAATACACATTTTACAATATTCCTTTCAGTTGTGGTTATATTTTTTTAAAATAATTTTTTAACATGATTATTTCTACACGTGTGATTAAACAATGCAATACAATTAGTCGTCGTTCTACACCCGTATTTATGTTTTTACTCTGACATTTAAACTTAACTAATTTAACCTATATACGAGTATAATAAATTATAAATTTTATATTCGATAGAAGAGACACCCATACATGAAAGACCTCAGATCGCTTTTTATTTTTCCTGTGTGTAATGTGTGTAACGTGTGTATATATATATATATATTATTTTTTTTTTTTTTTTTTAAAGTTCGGGAAGAACCGATTCGCCTCTATTTAAAAGGGCATATCTCGGCCGGAAAAACAAAGAAAAAGTGAGAGGAAAGACAGAGGAAAAAGAAAGGGTAGAGGGGACAGTCGAAATGGAAAAAGACCAAGGATGACAAGGACTGCAGGGGCGAGCCCCATTATCCTTGGGTGCTAGGGCCGGGAGGGCGCACGTGAAACCTCCAGGAACAAGCACGTACAAACGAGCACAAAGAGCACTCAAGAGCACGAGCTTAGAACCCCCTTGCGGGGATATATATATATATATATATATATATATATATATTGTAAATATTTGCTAGCGCATAAAAATATTGTATAATATTTTCCCTCCATTTCCCTCTTTGCTTTAAAAGTTTCGCTTTTAAATTTTACTCCATCTTTCAACCTTCGTTCCTAAACATACAGCCTCGTAGCGACCAGCCGGTCTGTTGCTCTTTGGTGTCCTTTGTCCCTTTGTATACATATATTTTTTTTTTTTCAAAGTAGGAAGAAAGGGCCAAGGGCGAGCGACCGCGGAATATATACAGTATATAGAAGGAGAAGAAGAGAACCGAAATCAAGATCAAAAGTTTTCGAGATCTCAGGACACTCGGCTTTTGAAAAATTGGAGGTCATGGACGGGGGTAAAAATGGATTCACGAAGGCTGCTCTACTGTAGAGTTGACCAGTCGAATAGATGAAAGACTGAGAATACCGATTAACCCTTGTGTTAGTCTGTTATTGCATGCTATCCTTAAAGGAGGAGGCATGCAGTTAGAGGGTTCAGAAGAGCAGTGTCCGTTATAATACCGATAATAAAGAGAGAGTGAAGCAATGCTGCGGCGAAAAGAGAGGGATTGAAAACAGTCAGTAAGAGGCGGGGAACTGATGAGACGAAAAGCCTTGGATTCCACCCGGTCAAGTAAAGCTGTGTGGGTTGAGCTACCCCATACATGAGAAGCATACTCCATACAGGGGCGAACAAAACCCCTGTATAGAGACAGCAACTGAGTGGGAGTGAAGAAACTGTGGAGCCGGCAAAGCACACCTAACCTCTTAAGAGCTGTTTTGGAAAGAGAGTATATGTGGTCTTTTCAAGAAAGATCACTAGAAAAGGAAATACCAAGAATATTAAGAGAAGAGGAAGGCTTGAGTTTCTGTGTTATTGAAGATAAGGGAATAGTCGTGTGGAAGATTGTGACGAATAGACGGATAAAATAAATGGGTTTCTGAGGCACTGAAAACTAGAAATTTTTCTCTTCTCCAATTAGAGATTGTAGAAAGATCAGAGGTCAGGTACACCATAGCAGTGTCACGCATAGCATGGAGTGACTGTTGAGCTGAACGCCTTGTGAAGCGGGTGGAGAAGTGAAGGGTGGAATCATCGGCATAGGAGTAGATAGGACAGGAAGTAGAATTACAAGATTATTAATAACTAACAGAAGTGAATGAGTGAAAGGGCCGCACCCTGAGGAACGCCCCTATTAACAGCTTTAGGAGAAGAACAGTGGCCATCTACAACCGCAGCTATAGATCGGCCAAAAAGGAAATTAGAGATGAAGACACAGATAGAAAGATAGAAATTGAAGGAGGCCGGTTTGGAAATTAAAGATTTGTGCCAGACTCTATCAAAAGCTTTTGATATGTCTAACGCAATAGCAAAATTTCACCGAAATTCCGAAAGGAGGATGACCAAGAGTCAGAGGGATATGAAGATCGCCAGTAGAGCGTCTCTTGCGGAACCCATACTGACGATGAAAGAAGATTGTGAGTAGAGAGGTATTTAAGGGGCTTTCTATTAAGGAGAGATTCAAAAACTTTAAAAAGGCAAGAAATCAAAGCAAGTGGACGATAGTTGGAGGGTTGAGAGCGATCACCCTTCTTTGGGAGAGGCTGAATAAAAGCGAACTTCCAGCAGGAAGAAAAAAGTTCCAGATGAAAGGCAAAGGGGAAAGATTTTGTCTAGGTAAGGTGCCAGCACAGAAGCACAATTCTTGAGGAAACCAGAAGAGACCCTACCAGGACGGTACGCCTTCCTAGAGTTGAGCCCAGATAGGGTAGAAAAAATATCTTTGGAAGAGATTCTAATTTCAGATCTAATTACGTCAGAGAGGGAAGGAGATTGAGGAACATGAAGGAATCGTCCAGGGTTGAGTTGGAGGCGAAAGCTTGAGTGAAGAGTTTAGCTTCATCAGGAGAAGAGACGGCAACTGAGCCGTCAGAATGAAAAAGCTGAGCGAAAAAAGAAGTAAAGTTGTTGGAAAAGTTTTTGGCCAAGTGCCAGAAAGATCGGAAGGATTTAGAATTAGATAGGTTTTCACATGTTTGTCTGATGAAGGAATTTTTAGCGAGTTGAAGAACAGATTCTGCACGATTCCGGACAGAAATATAAAGAGAGAGAGAGATAGAGAGTCGGGAGTTGGATGGCGAAAGCCTCCGCTCTGTTTGGGATAGCATTAGAGCAAGCGAAGTTAAGCCATGGTTTTTTGGCGAAAGTATTAGGAAAAGAGTATGGAATATACTTCTCCATACTCGAGTGAATCACTTCCGTGATGCGCTCAGCACACTCGGAGGGGCCCTGGACACGAAAGCAGTAATCATTCCATGGGGAAATCAAAGAAGTTGTGCCTAAGGGCCTCCCAATCGGCGGCGCCAAAGTGCCAAAGGCGCCTCCTCTTGGGACGATCCAAAGGCCGAATTGGAGCGATAGGACAAGAAACATATAAGACTGGGGTGGGAGGAGCCCAACGTTGAAAAAAGTTTCACAGAGTAAGGAGAAGAAAGAAATGTTAGAAATAAATGCAGAATGTTAGGCTTATCGCCAAGGCGATTGAGAATACGAGTAAGGTGTTTTACAATCTACTCTTTGTCATTCAGGATAGTTCACCAAGGATATTACTGAAATGGGAGGAAAGCCAAATGTGGTGGTGAACATTGAAATCACCTAAAATGGAGATTTCAGCAAAAGGAGGGTAGGATAAAATGAGTTTTACTTTGGAAGTGAGGTATTCAAAGAAAGGTAGACAGCGCAGTTGTATTTAGTTTCAGATTGGCAATTAAGTCGTAGCCATAGGGTGTAGAATTCGAGAGGTTCAAGTTCGAGAATACGAGTCAGGTCGTTGCGTTCGAATACGCAACATCCACCTTTTGAATGAAATTGAGTATAGAGAAAGTAGGAGGGTACTTCAGTCAGCTCAGACACCTGAGTTTCAGTGAGGAGAAGGTAAGCTTTAGAGGAGAGGTGGTGTTCAACAGATTGTTAATTTGAAGAAAGGTCACGAGTGTTGCAGAAAGTTATGAAAAGTGTTTCAGGCAGAGGGTCAGGACATCTGGAATGGGTGGTAGCGGAACCATCCCCGCTGCCAGAGTCTGCATTCCCGGTATCGTCAGTTGGGGACCCAGAGGTGGGAACATTTATGGTCCCTTTCCCAGGGGACTACGAGGCCCTTAAAGACGGTGCCATTTTGTTTTGTTTTTTATTTTGAAAAAATTGTGTAGTGTGTAAGATGCATGTATGTGTAGTGAGGAATAAATGGAGAAGTGTGTGTTTGAGAGCATGCTGGACTTATCATAGGGTAGATCAGCTAAGGAGGACATTGACAGGAGAAACGGGAGTTCCAGCACTCCGTGTCTCCTGCCTAACGTCTCTCCCATCCCCGGAGTATTTTCCTGGTCGATTGGTGTCTACAATCTCCTCCTCACCTAATCTAATTTGACGAAAGACCTTTCTAACCCTTCCGTAATCATGTAGCCGTACTTTATAATTTTTTTTAAAGTTAGAAGATTTTAAGATTCAGAAGAAAACTCTGGTCATTATGAGGTAAAAGTTAAATGTACAATCTTTTACCTGCAGGACATAAACAAAATTTCCCTACTAGAATTCGAAACATGAAACACTGAATAAGTGTCGCGAGCGCTACTGTCATTATGATCACTACCGGATCCAGGATTTTGTTCAGGGAGGGGGCCTGGTTGGGTTGGGTTGGGAAGCGGTTCTGAACCCAACCTAAATATATGCAACCCAACCCATAAAAACCCTCGGTAGGCTAATAAGTTAATGTTCAATGATTAAATTATTGGAAGAACAGCTGATCTACAGTATAATTCTTTTAGTGTTCAACCGAATCCAAAAAACACCTCTTGACGATAGACATAATGAACAGTCAATTTTTAGCCTATTGTCCAATCAAATCCAGAAAAGAGAAAACTCGTTGTTAATAAGATAACTAAAATTGCAACTAAAATTTACAACTGCCAGTCTTTAGCTTGCTGCCATTGCTGTAAGTCTGTGAATTGCTGTAAAAATTAGTGTGAAGGGAATTACTGTGAATTATAAGCACACCGAAAAAAAATTAGTCACCCCTAATAGCACCGATAGTAGGAAGTTCAAGGTCACACAGAGGGCGCTGATGTAGCATGGTAAGTGACAAGTAGGTATATATATATATATATATATATATATATATATATATATATATATATCTATATATATTGGTAAGTGACAAGTAAGGTATAGGTAAGTGACAAGTAGGTAATATATATATATATATATATATATATATATATATATATATGATGAATAAAACCACGAAGGAAAAAGAAACACAAAGGGGTGCTCAAGCGCTTTCGTCTAATGACATCCTCAGGAACACTGGAGTGAAAGGACAGATCAAGGCAATATATAGGTTACAAAAATAAACATACATACATACATATTCACATATATATACATATTATATATATACATATATATATATATATATAAATATATACATATATATAGTAAGCATAGAAAAAATTGTGGGAGGAGCCAACATTTATATGGTCACAGAAGAATAAAGAAATAAAAATAAATATAAATATAATTGAGAAAAATTAATTACAAATAGTGCCTTAGTGATATATATGTCACAGCCTAAATAATCATAAAGAAATAAACAGGCAAATAAAAAAACCCATAAATACATATACATACATATATATATATATATATACATATATATACACATATATATATATATATATATATATATATAAAGACACTTTTAGCACTTTGGCCGACCTTCCATATAAATCAAATGGCTTTTTTTATGGAACAGGTCACAAAAGAATAAAGAAAAAAAATAAATATAATATTGTAAGTGGAGTCAACCAATTCAAGCTCAAGAGGAGGTTTTACAATCGATTTAATAGATGCTGCCAAATTGATATATGTCACATTAAAAAATAAAAATTGAAAGATAAATTTTAAGAGAGGCACACCAATTTATAAGGAAAAATTACCAATATGCATATTATAGTCACAAACGAATACAAAAATACAAGTAAATATAAATTGGAAAACAAAATGATCCTAGATGATATATAAAGAACAATAAAATATATATACAACATATTTACGGTATATACGAAATATAAACGCAATATATACAGAATATATATATATATATATATGCATAAGGGAAAAAAAATTACCAAATTTGTTTTTATAATTTTTGTCTGAGAAAACGGTAGGTCGCAAAAGAATAAAGAAATAAAAATAAATATAACTTGAAAAATTACAAATAATACACGTACACATATATACCCGCATACCCAAATATATATATACATATACACACATATATACAAACACACACACACACACACACACATATATATATATATATACAAGCTTGACCTTCACGAAATGAGAAATCATCCCGCAGAACCTTTGTGAGGTTGTAAGGTAAGGTAAGGTACATACACATATACATATATATATATATATATTTAACTGCATACATACATACATACATACATATACACACATACATACATACATATACACACATATACATACAAACACATTTAACTGCAATGACCACACACATACGCACATACACATACATACATACACATACACTCATACAGCAAAAAATTGAAAAATAAAATTGTAAGGGAAACAACAGACAAAAACAAATTTTTTTTACCAAAGATTTAACAACCTGCCCTTTTTGTTTAAATCCATTCTGAAGGAATTCAGAGCAACGGGATCAAGTTGAAACAGACCTTTACTCATGTTAAGGTTATTTGTAAGTTGAATTATAGCCGACTCAAGAATATTTCTATTAACAATGTTGCTAGAGTGAAACAAAACTGAAACATTATTCCTTGTCAAAGAATATTTTAGTACTTCCATTTTTCCCGGGCTTCTTAGGCATTGCTAATGTACTTAAACTTTTGGATATCAGTGTAGTTTTTTCATATAACAATATTGTGAAAAACATCATAGTAAAAAATAGCCCTACCAATAATTTAGGCATTATCTATAAAATTGGGTGTAAGCAATGTGATTCCTTTTACATAGGTCAGACGGGAAAGGATTTGCAAACGCGTGTAAAACAGCATCAATATTCCGTTAGAACGGGACAGTTGTCCAGTGCCCTTTTTGTCCATTTGTCAGAGTTATCCCATTGTATTGATTGGAATAATGTTTCAGTTTTGTTTCACTCTAGCAACATTGTTAATAGAAATATTCTTGAGTCGGCTATAATTCAACTTACAAATAACCTTAACATGAGTAAAGGTCTGTTTCAACTTGATCCCGTTGCTCTGAATTCCTTCAGAATGGATTTAAACAAAAAGGGCAGTTGTTAAATCTTTGGTAAAAAAAATTTGTTTTTGTCTGTTGTTTCCCTTACAATTTTATTTTTCAATTTTTTGCTGTATGAGTGTATGTGTATGTATGTATGTGTATGTGCGTATGTGTGTGGTCATTGCAGTTAAATGTGTTTGTATGTATATGTGTGTATATGTATGTATGTATGTGTGTATATGTATGTATGTATGTATGTATGCAGTTAAATATATATATATATATTATGTATATGTGTATGTACCTTACCTTACCTTACAACCTCACAAAGGTTCTGCGGGATGATTTCTCATTTCGTGAAGGTCAAGCTTGTATATATATATATATATATGTGTGTGTGTGTGTGTGTGTGTTGTATATATGTGTGTATATGTATATATATTTGGGTATGCGGGTATATATGTGTACGTGTATTATTTGTAATTTTTTCAAGTTATATTTATTTTTATTTCTTTATTCTTTTGCGACCTACCGTTTTCTCAGACAATAATTATAAAAACAAATTTGGTAATTTTTTTTCCCTTATGCATAATATATATATATATATATATTCTGTATATATTGCGTTTATATTTCGTATATATACCGTAAATATGTGTATATATATTTTATTGTTCTTTATATATCATCTAGGGATCATTTTGTTTTCCAATTTATATTTACTTGTATTTTTGTATTCGTTTGTGACTATAATATGCATATGTGGTAATTTTTCCCTTATAAATTGGTGTGCCTCTCTTAAAATTTATCTTTCAATTTTTATTTTTTAATAATGTGACATATATATCAATTTGGCAGCATCTATTAAATCGATTGTAAAACCTCCCTCTTGAGCTTGAATTGGTTGACTCCACTTACAATATTTATATTTATTTTTATTTCTTTATTCTTTTGTGACCTGTTCCATAAAAAAGCCATTTGAATTTATATGGAAGGTCGGCCAAAGTGCTAAAAGTGTCTTATATAGATATATATATATTATATATATATGTGTATATATATGTATATATATATATATATATGTATGTATATGTATTTATGGGTTTTTTTATTTGCCTGTTTATTTCTTTATGATTATTTAGGCTGTGACATATATATCACTAAGGCACTATTTTGTAATTAATTTTTTCTCAATTTATATTTATATTTATTTTTATTTCTTTATTCTTCTGTGACCATATAAATGTTGGCTCCTCCCACAATTTTTTCTATGCTTACTATATATATGTATATATTTATATATATATATATATGTATATATATATATATATGATATATATGTGAATATGTATGTATGTATGTTTATTTTTGTAACCTATATATTGCCTTGATCTGTCCTTTCACTCCAGTGTTCCTGAGGATGTCATTAGACGAAAGCGCTTGAGCACCCCTTTGTGTTTCTTTTTCCTTCGTGGTTTTATTCATCATAAATACTTTTCACGTGTCACTTTCGTGAAATAATTTTTCATATATATATATATATATATATATATATATTATCATTCTGACGAAAAATGAATCACGAAAAACTGTGCCAATGGAGTGTTCCATCTCATAAGACTGCCAAACAAATTCTCTTCACTTCAGGAGGGTCCACCGATTTCTTGTTGGCAAAAGTGTCAACAACTTCTTCCAGCATCACCTCCATGACATAGACATCAATCGACTGGACACAACCGCGACAGATTCAAGATGGCCGCATAAGCAGACACGCAAATCTTGACAACTTTCACGTTCATGTTTTCGTCAATTTGTCAAATATAGCCCAGAGCCTCATATCTCATCTCGAACCGTGGCTAAGGGATGCCGAAGAATCACTAAAAACGCGTGGTAACTCATTTCATGCACGAAATGTGGAAAATGACATTTTCAAGTCTCATAATTTGTATTGCCTACAAACAAATCAGACGAGACAACCCCGAATACACTCGGTCAAACTTAATTACCAGGACGACGCACAACAGTAGACACCTAAAGCGACAGTTATCCCTTAGAAATAAAAAACAAATTGTAAAAAACAAATCCAGTCGCACTGGTTTGCGTAAATGCTAGTCACAGCACAGGCATGAGCACTCACACGCAGGCACAGTGTGTGCACAATCTCATGCACCGATAGAAATGCATACACATGTATCCACCCTAAAATGATATGCACTAAACGTCATATTTACCAGCACGCTTGGCTACTCAGAGAGGATGTGGTTGACTGAGACAGGAAACATCATTGGGAATACAAAACCTCTCTCAATGGGGAGGGGGGCTGGAGCCCCCTCAGCACTCACCTGGATCCGCCACTAATTAAGATGGAATAAAAGGTAATACAACTTGTCGTCTATTTAGACAACTGAGGAAACACTCAACGCTTTCGGGTTCGGAGGTTTTTCACGATGTTAATCCTCCCACACTCGAGGTAATGGTAGCATTTAATCCAAATCTCTCTGGGTCTCACAAATGGAATAACGTCGTAGTGTGATGGTAGTGCTGACGACTCCTATTCAGAAGGTCCCAGGTTCGAGTCCTGGTGGAGGTCTTTTGTTTCCTACAAAAACCATGAATGCTCCTGCGTGTTATTTATATATATATATATATATATATATATATATATATATATATAATATATATATATATATATATAAATAAAAGAAGACATTAGACAGCTAGAAGGGATTCAGACAAGCTTCACAGCCAGATCAATGGATGCAAAGAACTAAATTACTGGGAAAGGTTACGCGAATTAAACCTATATTCACTGGAAAGGAGCAGAGAGAGATACACCATTATTTACACTCGGAAAATAATGGAGAAACTAGTCTTTAATCTTACTCTGAACTCTGTAACTCCCCAAACAACAGTGGAAAGTAGAAAAGGAAGACTGTGTCGTGTTCCCAAATTAAAGGCGAGACAGGGAACATCCTTAACTCTGAAAGAAAATAGTTTTGTTGTGAGAGGACCAAAACTGTTCAATCAGCTGCCCAAAGACCTAAGGAACACGAGTGGTGTTGGGGTGGACATCTTCAAAAGAAGATTTGACGCCTGGCTCAGAACAATCCCCGATGAGCCGGGGATACCTGGCTATGTGAGATGGAGAGTACAAGAAACCAACTTACTATTTCACCAGGTCAACTCAAGAGAAGGGGCGACAAGCTTGACCTTCGGGAAATGAGGAATCATCGCACGGAATATTTGAAAGGTTGAAAGGTGTGTATATATATATATATATATATATATATATATATATATATAATATATATATATATATATATATATATATATAACTTCAGCAATTGACTTGGTACGTGAAAAGCGTAGTCTTATAAGGAAGAGGACCACCAAGGAAAACACATACACCCAGATAATGTTGGATGTATATGTCTTTCCTGGTGGTCCTCTTCTTTATGTGTGTGTGTGGACATTCATTTACATTCTTGGAGATGTAGTGTCGGACGAGGAGATTTAAACTCTGGAAAAAACTTTAATTTTAAATTTTCCTCTCCCTTCCTTTTTTGCTTTATAATTTGGGTTGCATGCTTGCCCCAATATGTAAATGTCTTTGTCATTAAACCATTCATAAATAGGAACAATGAAATTACGGTTATCGTTTCTAATGTAAACTCGCAATAATTGTTTCAGCGGAATTTTTTACATTAAATTCAAGAGATTTTTCCGCGTTTGAGTCTTTATTTACTTCTTGCAGTATTATCTCGAATGGCTAAACTTAATTTGGTGCTCCGACAAAACAATCTTGATTATTACTATACATTTACGATCCATATATCTTCCGTTATTATTAAATATGTTACTGCTCTTATACATTTTCGATCATTCTCCGTAAATAAGAATTATTATTTATATCGGTTTACTACGAGAGGGCCGCTATTTGTTTCCTTAACAGTTTATTTTTCTCGTTTAAATTAACATTATACGTAACTACCAATTAATTTAGGTAGTTAATTACATTTAAGAGGTATGAGGGCTCTATGTGTTATAATTTGTGTTTATATGTGGCTCCAATATGCTTGTTTCAGTTCAACGGTTCACTAATAGGTATCCGAAATATAAGTTTTTGCTTACTTTGAAGTCTCAAAATGATGTAGGTGCGCGCTTGATTGATGGAAAAGTTTTTATAGAGCATCGCAAAAGCAAATGTAACTACAAAGCGTTCTTTAATTACACAGAGATACTAGAGTGAAATGTCTGTCGGATTGTCGATTGATTAACTCTTTACATTTATTCTACACATCAATAGATGGATAGGTTGACAATTAATTCAAATAGTTTAAGTAGCCGTGAATAACTCATCATACTTTGAGCAACTGCAGTACAATGAAGTTATAAAAATGTAAGAAATTGAATTTAAGCGAGAGCGCTCATTTTGCGCACGTCTCACATTATATAGACAGTACTCAAATAAAGAAAATACAAATAAAGTAATTTTAAGTTCATAACTTTTTGAAAAACTTTTGAAATCAGATACTCTTTTCCAGTCACCATAATAATTTTAGTGATTGGTTAAGTTAACCAGAAATTAAAAGACTAATATTCTCTCTCTCTCTCTCTCTCTCTCTCTCTCTCTCTCTCTCTCTCTCTCTATATATATACATATATATATATATATATATATATATATATATAATATATATATACTGTATGTGGCAAATTTTTAATAGTGTCCACGTTTCTAAAACTAATCGTCCACGCACAGTAATGCGTGAACAAATCTTTTTTGACCCCGTCTAGAACTTCGCGGACGGTTTTTCTGAAAGTTATATCTTTTTTCAGAAGTTACACGCAGTTTACATCAAAAGATAGAAGATGTTGTCGGGAATAATTTGATGTAAACGTCGAACAATTGCGTTCGTTACAAAGAACTTTAGAGCAAAGTTTATGTGGCCAAAATGTTCAGCAGAGTAAGGTTTTAGTCCGCTGTGACGCTTATTCGTCGATCGACTTTGAGAAGAACGAGGGTATTCTGTCTGGAATTAATAATAAAAAGAATAATAATTAACTTAATGAGGGAAATAATGATAATGATACTAACAATAATGATAAAGATAATAATAATTATGATAGTTACGGCAATAACACGAATAGTGGTGCGGAAAAAAGTCAATGTTTACTTTCAGTGATAATAAATGGGGAAAAATAAACTGGATTAGAGAGAGGTATACTGCAAAAACATTGAAATCATAAATACAAAATAAGGAAAAAGGTTTTCTGAATTTTATTCTGGTGTTTTGGGAGACCTTGAGAGTTGAGACGTAGTCTTCTTTAAATTCTATTCCGTTTGTGTTTACAAATACTGTACGGTGTGTTTCGTGTTGAGTCTACAGATATATAAAAAATATTATTTTAAACTAAATACAGGCCCGTGCATGGACCTTTCCTGCAGAGGGAGCCATTTTGAACTTTTTCTTGCGTGGGGAGTCTGCATGATGCCACTCCATGGATTGGTGTTTTGTTTCAGGTTCAAAGTGGTGTACCCAAGTCTCATCCCCAGTCACAATTCGTGAAAGAAAGTCATCCCCTTCTGTCTCGTATCGAACCAACGACCCAGAAGCAATTTCTTTTCTTTGAGCTTTATGATCTTCAGTCAGTTCGCGAGGAACAAACCGTGAACACACTTTTGAGTATCTCAGTTACTAAATTATTGTATTCACGCTTCCTTCACTAATTCCTAGCTCCAGTGATAGCTCCTTGTATGTGACGCGTCAATTTGATCCAATGATGCTGTTAGCACGTTGCACAGTGTGAGATGTGACAGCCGATGCTGGGCGACCGCTGCGTGGCTCATCATCGAGGCTGGCTCTCCCTCTCTCCGATGATGTCACACGTTTAGACCAGCATCCAACTGTGCTTCGATCAACAACAGCATCTCTGTAAACGTTCTGTAGACGTTTGTGAATATTTCCAACTGTTTCCTTCTCTGCGGTTAAGAACTCGATAACAGCTCTCTGTTTACGACGCACATCACTGTCAGACGCCATTTTTGAAACTGCGTTAACGATCGGTTTTATACAAGGGCGTTTAAAAGCGGTTTTATACAAAGAGGGGAGGTTCAAAATGGAAAATCCGGTTATGACCGTTATGTGAAGCGCAGAAAGTTCAAACTTACGACCCAAAAGACATTTCAGCCCCATGGCCTATTATTCAGCTAAGAAAAAAGGGTGAGGTAAAATATTTTGAGTGCCCATAGTACCTAAAAGAAAAAAAATAACTGAAAATTCCTATGATGCGCGACTTTTGCGCCACCCTATATATATATATATATATATATATATATATATATATATATATATATATATATATATATATATATATATATATATATATACAAAACTCTATCAGTACATCTTAACGTCTCATGGCCGAATGGATAACGTGATGGGTCGCAAAATTCGAGTCTTCTGTAGCATTGGTTCAAATCTCATCGAGGTAAGATAAATGTATTTCTAATGTATTTAATCTTAAAACTTAAGTTGCTGTTAGTAAGTTGTTCCTGATTAACAAAATTGATACGCATGTAATTACACTCCGTTAATATGATAAAAATAAACTGAAATGGTATTTAATTGACATTTCCTCTAATAGATGACACCACTCACTTCGATTAAATTATTTTCAAGTAACACACTCCCTGAAAAGTATTTCATCAAGCATCAAAGTTTGATGAAAACACTGTCATCAGCTGAGGACAATTGTTCGACGAAAGGATTTCCTACATCTTCATGAAAATTCTAGTCTAAGTGTACAAAACTGTACATGTTAATAAAAGCTGCAGCTAAATATTATTTTAACTTTGAATTTTTAACACCAATTTTGTTTTGCTATTCTTGTCCTGTGTTACTTACAATTTATTATTATGCACAGAAAAAGATTTGCCATTTTGCAGGATGCATTTTTCAGACTAGTTAAAAATCAATAGATTAATTTGCGCTCATGAAAATTGACACAGTTGTTGTGGAAACACACACACACACACACACACACCACACACACACATATATATATATATATATATATACACAGGGTGTTTCATAACATGTGGGACGCACTTTCAGGATGGATTCAGGACCTGAAAACAATGAAAATAGTTTATATAAACATATGCCCGAAACCGCTTTGTTTCCGAGTTACAGCCCATTATGTGTTCCAGCAAGTATTCGCCTTACCTTTAAAGAAAATGCTCAAAATGACCGCCTTGTGCTTGAATACACCTGAACACGCCTCGTCATAGACTGCCTGACGTGTTCAAACATTCCAGGTATTGCTTGGATTTTCTGGCATTCTTGTTCTACACGTTGGCGAAGCATTTCAACGTTGTCAATGGGTGTCACGTAAACGATGGATTTCAGATGACCCTACAGGTAAAAATCGAGTGGATTCAGGTCCGGGGAGCGAGCAGGCCACGCAATGGGTCCTCCTTAGCCTATCCATTTATCATGGAAATGGTCATCCAAATAGTCTCTGGCTACTCGACTAAAATACGACGTCGGACACCAAGAGGAATTTCATCTAGTAAATCGTTTAACGCATTCCTTGAAAAAATTGGAATAGGATTCTCCTGTTAATCTTCCAGGCAAAACAAAAGAACCGATTAAGTTGTCGGCAATAAGTCCTGCCCATACATTGATACTAAATTGTTGTTGGTGCCTTGACTGGATGATGGCATGCGGATTCTCTTCGGCCCAGTGATGAGTGTTGTGAAAATTGATCACGCCATTTCTTGTGAAGGCAGCCTCATCACAAAACAACACGGAGGATAGAAAAGAGGATCGTGAGCACACTGTTGAAGGAACTAAGTAAAAAAAGCCTCTCGTGTGAGAAATCAGCTATAGTCGGCCTTGTACTCTCCGAATGTGATATGGGTAAAGCTGTTGTTCCCGTAAAATTCTCCACACAGCTGTGTATGTTACACCCTTCGCTGTAGCCCTGTTCAAAAATCAATTTTTTCTTATTTTCATAGGTTTCTGTACGTTTTCCCATGCTTTTTGACCTGAAAAGGCCGAAAATCACAACCATTTTGACCAAGGTTGTTGGGAAGCATTGCCGCATGGAGCTTTAAGTTTCTGCCTTGAAATCGGCCAAAAGCACCAGTTCCGGGGTCCCTTGAATCATGTTTTGCACTATAACTTTTTATCTAAACAAGATAGAGCAACAAAATAGGCACCAAATTAAAGTGTTTTTAATCCTCTTTCTAACTTATACAATTATGATAGTCTTGGAACAAGAAATGGCACATTGGTACATACAAAGATTTCAGAAATATCACAAAATTCGTTTTCTCACACTCAAGGCAGACAAGGCGCCTTATTCATGACACAAATTTGAGATTAACATTTTGTCACAAGTCTAATCGATCAAGAAGTGAAAGCATTACATGATGATTAATTTCATAATGACATTTACACAGTCAGTTGTTGAGAGTTTGTTTCTTGAAGCTGTCAAAGCGGCGTCTGTTGAACTCCACAGCTTGAAGGAGATAGTCCCCTTTGCTTGGCATCTGTTGTTATGACATTTTCAAAGTCGCTCATCATCTTGACACCACGTTCAGCAATGTCATTCACCGCTTTCAGATTCTTAACATAGTCCAACGCTTTTCTGTAGTCCTCATTCTGTGGCCAAGACGTGACAGGTTCCAGAAGCCACTCGGATCCAATGTTCAGTGTGTCCAGCAGGAAATGTGATTCTGGGCCAATGAGATCAACCAGGGTGGTCTTAGCTGTGACTCTCTGGAATAGAGGCTTTCCTGTTCTGAAGCTGTCTGGCTTCTCAGTGGCATGTAACTGGGCAGCAATGTCGTGCTTCAATGTGTCACTCAGTCTACTGCTGAACAGGGCAAATGGCACGACTTCCTGCGTCAGGTACAATTTGTGGTTTTCCATCTTATTAAGTACTGCATCAGCAAGCTCTGGGTCAGTTTTCTTGTACTTCAACATGTCCTGGATTAGACTTAGATCATTCACGGGAGCATCTGCAGCAGACATTGACATCATCCATACAGGAGTGTAGAACAGCGCAAGGAAGGTGTTGAGTCTTTCCAGCTTTGATACAGTGTCTTCGTCGTACTCAAGTTGATCTGCAAACATCAGCATTTTCATGGAGTACAGGTTTCTGGCCATCCATCTGGCCTGATGAATGGCGCCTGGTCGACTCCAGTGAATACCTCGAGGAGGCGTTCCTCCAAGAACAATGACTGTCAGTTCAGCCATTTCCCTGTAGTCGGCTCTTGGAAGCCTTTCTGCTGTTAGAATGTCTTGGAGTATTTCTTCACTGTTCTTCTTCTTTTCCTTCAGCCATTTGCTGTTGATAGCCAGCATCTTTGGGTTTTCCTTGGACAAGTCCGTCCAAACATCCTTCAGATGCTCAAACCAGGGATTATCTGGCCCCTTCACCTTCCCAAACAGCTTCTCCCAAACTGCTCCTACTAGGATTTCCAGGATGTGATGTCGACAGGCCAGATAAAACACCTTTTTGTTCAGCATTTTCTCTAGCAGTTTGGCAGCTCCTCTGTGAACTCCACTGTTACTGGATGTAGTGTCAAAAACAAGGGCAGTAACATTATCCGTAAGTTCCCATGTCTCCAGTAAATCCATTGAAGCCTCAGCCTGAGCTGTGCCAGAAGAATTGTCGATGACAGGTACTCCCAATAACTTTCCTTCAGTGTATGAAGGTGGACCAGACACTAGCACAGCTAAAGTCTCTGAGGTACTTCCAGGTTCACTGCCCAAGACATCTTTGAGCAACTTTCCATCCCAGTGTAAGGCAGCGTACTGTGGGGGGTTTTCACAAAACTTGGACATGTGACTCTGGCTGATATTATACCTGGACAGCATTCTGTTGCGACGTGTTGTTGAGGTTGGGATGACGAAGTTATCCAGATCAGCCCCTCCAGCTTTCAAGGTGGCAGAAACCATGGCAGTAACTTGATTGTCTGATAAACCAAGACGATCAGCTGTATTGCAGATGACACCACATTCCATGACCTTCCTTGGAAACGTCAAAGTCACACTAGTCACAGTGTCTTGATGGTGAGAACATCCAGGACGAGGCTGATGGTAATCCATGTCCTCTGTGTTAGCGTCGTTGTCAGTTGAGTCACCCCAGGTAATGTCATCCACATGAACAACTGCCTCTTGTTCTGCTGCAGCTGTAAAATAGTACAACATGTTAAGACAGTAATTGTTAAGTACATGCTAAATATCGCAATGGAGTAAAACTTAAAACTTTTTGTAACGTTCAAAGTAATTAGTTTTACCTTGTTCTTGTCTATGCTGCAGTCTTTCATTCCTCGCTGCTTGCTGCAGGGATCTTCTCTCAAAAATCTTGTCATGACCAGACATATGACCTTTCCTCTCAGTCTTTTGGTCTTCGTAGAACCTGATATCCTCATCTTTCTTCTCTCTGGATAACAGTCTGTTGTTCTGTATTTCCTGGATTGCATCTGGAGCTCCTATATCACAGGCTGTCTAATTCCAGCACAAATGCTCCTCTTTTTCCTCCAGGGTTACTTGCTCTTCCTTTGCTTTTCACCAGAGCACGATGTTTCTCATGTAGTTTCATGAAGAGCTTCATTGCGTTGTACTTGGTCATTGTCTTGATCCTAGCCATCTGCCAGAATGGGATGATAGATTCAACTGTTTCATATGCAAGGTCTTGAACCATGGGCCTCCCTGCATTTTCCGGTAAATTCTGAAGATTAAGGAAATACTGGAACGCCTGTCTGTTGGTGGGAAGCTGGGAACCACTGATAAAAGCTGAAGGGTATCCAACCAGGAAAGTTTCAGTGAGAGATCTGGTAGATGGCCCAGTTGACACCTGCCTGTGGACAGTACGTGGAGGTTCTGAGATATCAACTGTGCACCCACGGAGCTCCCTCAGCTCCTTGCTTAATGCCATTGTGAAGTTGTAACTTGTAGATGGTTTTCTAGATTCTGATTGAGTTTCTGTTGTTTCCTGAAAAATGATAGATAATTATTATTATTATTATTATTATTATTAATTATTATTTATTTATTATTATTATTATTATTATTATTATTATTATTAATTATTATTTATTTATTATTATTATTATTATTATTATTATTATTATTATTTATTAATTTTATGCTCTTTCATTTGATACCTAATTTGTTGCTCTATCTTGTTTAGATCAAAAGTTAAAGTGCAAAACATAATTCAAGGGACCCCGGAATTGGCGCTTTGGCCGATTTCAAGGCAGAAAATTTAAAGCTCCATGCGGCAATGCTTCCCAATATCCTAGGTCAAAATAGTTGTGATTTTCGGCTTTTTCAGGTCAAAAGGCATGGGAAAATGTACAGAAACCTATGAAAATAAGAAAAAGTTGATTTTTGAACAGGCCTACCTTTGCTGCTGCTATCTTCGGGTGTTGCACCAGGATGTTCCTTCACGCGATTCAGGACCCGGTCCTCCATCTCAATAGTTCTGGCGTTGATTGGTCTCCCACCATCTGAAACTCGCTTGTTGAATGATCCTGTACCACCAAGACGCTCGTCTATTCTCTGAAAGGTCTTCTTATCTGGCAGATGGCGATTCGGAAACCTTTCCGCATACAGACGTCTTGCTGCGGCCGCATTACACTCGGCAAGTCCATACATAAGATGCATGTCTGCCATTTCTCTGTTTGAATAAGCTTCCATTCTCACTTCAAATGCACACTATCACTGAATAGAACAAAAACTTTTAAGGTTTTTTTCACTGGACTGTACTTATTCACCGTAAGAAGTTACGAATACAAACATTGAAACGCTGCGACTCTGACTGACTGATGGCACTACACCTAACGATATTGAAACATGTCATAGAGTGTACGAAACATTACACTCGGCAAGGCCATACATGAAATAAGTCTCGTACACACTCACAAACATTGTCGGCAAGCAGTGTTTGTAAACAGTTTGCGGAAAGAATTGCTGGAACACAAAATGGGCTGTAGCCCGGAAACAAAGCTATTTCGAGCATATGTTTATATAAACTTTTTTCATTGTTTTCAGGTCCTGAATCCATCCTGAAAGTGCGTCCCACATGTTATGAAACACCCTGTATATGGGTGTCCCAAAATGAATATAACAAAAAGAAAGACAAATAACTTTTTTGGTAATTCAGATAATGAAATGGTTTTTACATGAATACAAGGGTTAGACGTATAAGTTTTAGTTTGTTGTGAATATTGATTGTCACTTTCTTTTCTTTTCAGAATAAACCCTATTTTCAAGAATAATGACAAGTCCACAAGAGAAAGCAAAAATTGTGAGATATGTGCATGAATGTGGTTTAATAGTTGCCGCCCAGTGGCGTTTTCAACGTGAGATGAATAAACCACCACCTGAAAGGAACTCCATACGACGGTGAGTGGATCAGTTTGAAGCTACAGGATCTGTTCTGAAGAGGAAATCTGCAGGAAGACCAAGAAAGTCAAATGAAAAGGCAAATGTTGTTAAAGAGGTATTTAACACGAGCCCTAAAAGGTCAATTAGGAGAGTATCACACTTGAGTTGAATATTCCGAAAAGCTCTGTTCGTCGTATCCTTCATGCAGAATTGAGGTTTAAATGTTATAAAATGCAAACAGTTCATCAACTTTTAGGAGAGGATTATGAAACAAGATTTAATGCTTGTCAATGTTAATCGGCACAATTGTAGGATTTGGGAAGAGGAAAATCCTCATGAGCTGTACGAACATGAAAGGGATTCACCTAAAGTTAACGTATGGTGTGGCCTGTCAAGTTATCGCATTTATGGACCCTATTTTTTTGATGAACGCACTGTCACCGGCATTTCGTACCTTAACATGTTACAAGAGTTCTTTATTTCACAATTGCAGGAAAATCCTGGCCTGCTACAAAGAGCTTTCTTTCAACAGGATGGAGCACCCCCTCACTTTGCTCGCAATATTAAAATGTTTTTAAATGAAACTTTTCCTGGACTATGGATTGGTCAGGGAGAACCTATGAAATGGCCGGCCCGTTCACCCGACTTAACACCTCTGGATTTTTATCTATGGGGTTTTCTGAAAAGTAAAGTCTACACTAGCAAACCAAAAGACATTGAAGAACTTAAGCATCGTATTGTTGGTGCAGTGACATCCATTCCTACAGTTGTGCTGGAAAAAGCTTTTCGAGAATCTGAATGCCGCATACGATTGATCATAGTAAAGGATGGACGACATGTAGAAGTTTATCAATAATTTGAGAAAAGCTAAACAATACCATAATGAATTAACATAAACTAAAACTTATACGTCTAATGCTTGTATTCATGTAAAAACTATTTCATTATCTCAATTAGTGATAAAATTATTAATCTTCTTTCAGATCGTCAGTATGGGTTCCGCAAGGGAAGCTCTACTGGCACTCTTCTTTCACATCTCTCTGACGCTTGGTCATCCTCCTTTCGGGATTTTGGTGATCTATAGCTGCGGTTGTAGATCTATAGCTGCCGATCTATAGCTGCCGATCCATAGCTGCCGATCCATAGCTGCGGTTGTAGATGGTCACTGTTCTTCTCCTAAAGTTCTTAACAGTGGTGTTTCTCAGGGTTCTATCCTGTCACGCACTCTTTTCCTTTTATTAATGATCTTTTAATTCGCACTTCTTGTCCTATTCACTTCTGTGCCGATGATTCCACTCTTAACTTTTCCACCCGCTTCACAAAGCGTCCCTCACAGCAGACACTCCATGATTCGCGTGGGGTCGCTCACTATTATTTTTACTCCAATTATTATGCATAAATACAACAAAATCCATTAACCTGAATCATTTACCAAATGCATATTAGATAATGTTAGCAGGTCCCTACTATTTTTGTCCAAGGGGTATATACAATACAGTGTTGAGGGTTGTACACATAAAATATTAAATTAAATAAAACTTATTTAGAAAATATCTATCAGAATCAAGAAACAAAAAACACTGCCTTCGTACGAAAACGTCTGTCTGTAGCTCCATTTAACTCTGACATTACTGTATTATTTCTAATCAACTGTATATATTTATATCCTTAGTATATGAACTCTCATTGTATTAATATTTGTTATATGGACTATAGTCTACCAATAAACCTTTTCATTTTCAATAATTCTTAAGAATTCATGATTTTGTATTATTAATAATAACTGTCTTAGTTTTTATTAAGAGCCCAGTAAAGCCTAAAGCTTAAGGGCCAAATTAAATTAAATAAATAGTCCAGCTTCACAATTATTTGTCATTGTAAATTGTAAGAGTACATTATTTTATTAATAATTAATAAAGGTTATTCAATTCAATTCATTTTTCAGTGAAAATATGTAAACAATATTTTGTAATACAAATTTTTAATAAAAATTTGATGCACTTTCGCGCGAAGTCTTATTGAGTAAACTTCACATATACAGAATAAGAGGAAATAACCTCGATTGGTAAAAAAAATTTTCTTTTCATTATTTTCTACTAAATATATAACTGATCTTTTTATTAAAAAATTGTGCAAAATAATCAAACGGTACTGTTGTAATTTTTTATTTTATTTAGTTATTATTATTATTATTGTTATTATTACTTACTATTTTCATTTCTCCTATGTAATAAATTGAATCCTATTAATTTTTCCTAAAAAGCTCCCGTTTCCAAGTATATTAAGATTAGAATGCCGTGAATATATTAATGGCACATCAGATATCTAAATTGTACAGAAAAAATACTGAAAAATATCGTAAATGTTTATGCAACTTATATTCTTTTTCTGAATAAAGGGTTTTCTTTGTATGTTTGCTTGAAAAAATCTGACCTTCAATCTTACGAGGTCATTTCCGCTTCTCGCAACTTCCATTGTCATTAGTGATGTACTGATTAATCGGCATTGTCAGAATCGGCCATTTTTTTTGTCATCGGCATCGGCCAAATTTAGCCGAGTCTCTTACCGATTCTTTAAAATTGTAAAATTTTCATTACAAAACAGAATCTGTATTTATAGAAAATTGAACATACAAAACACTATTTATGATAATTTATACTCATTTCAAAGTGTAATTATATACAAATATTTTACATTCACGAAAAAGGCAAAGCTTAATAAGTTTAGTTACACACAAATTTACATTTCTCTAACTAGCTAATCTCTAAATAAACTACACTAAACTCCTACTCTCAATTAATAATAATTGTATATTAAGTTGTACTTTATAATTTATATATTAAACCATCTTATTATATTGACTTTATTTTAATTATTTTAATTATTTTAATAACTTTATAGACCCAAATTGTATATATATCCATTTTTTATTCAAATAGGCCACCAGGGCCTTGAAATTTTAATGAAAATTTTTGTTGTTGTTTACATTGATGAACAACGAAAATACCTTCAACATAAGGAAAACCAATTTAGATATTGGTATTCAATTTCTGGAACTAAAATAAAATTATTTTATCATTTTACAGAGTAATAAAACTATTTAACATCACTTTACCTACGGTATATGAGCAACAAATTCTGGTACCGTATATTGTGGAGTGAGCTAAAGAAAAGCATTTGAACAAATTTAAAATTTAAATATATGAAAATTGAAAGTTTTCACAATAGATTAGTATAATTTATGAAGGGAATTGATTTTTTAAAATCTAGACAAAAAATCGGCATTGGCATCGGTATCGGCTAAATTTTGGGATCGGTGCATCACTAACTGTCATACGAGGTCCCAAAGTAAGAGGGCGTCATTAAGTAACAAGTGCCGGTTTAACCTCATTTACCATAACCTAATTTAATATAACCCATGACCAAAGTAAAAAATTGGAGGATGAGAATGATAATGGCATCAAGTTGAAAGAAACCTCTCAAACAACTTACTCCGTGTCTCCATTAGATAATTTGCATGTTTATAAATGTTTCCTAAAGGTTTTGCGTTTTATTGGTCAGTTCGCCATTTGTTTCCGCTTTTTTGAGTTTCATTATTTGAATTCCGCTTCGATTCTGAATTCAAACTGAAAGAAGGTTTACTTTTACCAATATCTTAATGCTCTATTTATTCCATTTTAAGAGAAATTTAACAGGCATGGATCACCTGAAGATCATGACCCCCAGCCTCAATTACCAAATGATATCTTCGTTAAAACTAACGAAAATATCACGACTTCACTTAACCAATCGTCAAGGGCAAACAGTTGACCTAACCGGGCATTCAATTTAATTTATTATTATATTTGGTACTGTAAAGCAAAAAACAAGAATACATGGGGGGGCCCTGATCTTCAGGTGATCCACAAGCATACATTTAAAGTTCAATCCTCGCAACACTGGCAATGTTTATTAACTACCAATTTTTTACCTATTTCAGATAAAACCTAAATAGTAAATTTATTATAAAGCTTTATTGTTTTTTGTACATTTTGCACAAATATTTTATACTTCAACACAGAAAAAAAAATTTGTTGACTCAAACAAATATAAATGTGTGTCAACAAAGTATATTTTCATTTTTAGACATTCAAATCTTTGTTTCGTGTTTAGAAAATGAGTTTTGTTGATAATAATTTGCTACAGTAAACAGATATTTAGTTAATCGATCAAAATCTGCGTATGTTTATTTTAAACAATAATTTGTTTAAAATGAACATAAATTATTTTCATTGTCGAATTACCGAATGTGTAATTTTTTTTTCGAATTATTTTTAATGACAATTTCTTCACTTAACTTTAAATTAATTTATATATATATATATATATATATATATATATATTATGCAAGAAGAAGGGGTCAAGGGCGAGAGCCCACAAAAATCATAAACACACACACACACACACACACACTGGCGGTTCTAGGATATTTCTTTAGGAGGGGGGGGGGGGGCTGGTGCATATACTGGTGTCCAGTATATAGCAGAGGAATACCACCTTTATCTAATGCACAGAAAACACAATGTGGCTGCCCTGTTTAAGAGTCAGTGAGCACTAATTGGTTAAGAGAACAAACAGTCAATCTAAGAGTCTTTTATTTAATGCCAAAGGTAATAATAAGGTAATTGAAAATAATAATAATAATAAACAGCCAGTTTTTATTGTGGCAAAGACACAGTAAATCTGAAAGATAAGAGGAAAGGCTTTTTCCCGAAAGATGAGTGTTCAATTGGGGGGCTCGATCCCCTTCAGCCCCCGTGGATCCGCCGGTTCGCACACACACCCATAGAAGAAGGAGAAGGAGAGAGCCAAAATCAAGATCCAGAATGATGCCATTTTGTTTTCTTTTCAATTTTGAAAAGATTGTGCAGTGTGTAAGATGCATGTATGTGTGGTGAGAAATAGAGGGAGAAGCGTGTTTTTGAGAGTATGTTGGACTGCTCACAGGGTAGATGAGACACGGAAAAAGATCAGCTAAGGAAGACAGTGGCAAGTGAAACGGGAGTTCCAGCACATCCTGTCTCCTGCCTAACTTCACCTCCCGGAGTACTTCCCTTGTCGATTGGTGTCTACACTCTCCTCCTCCAGTATACGTTTATATGCATTTTTCTTTAACTGGAGTTAAACCACTTTCACTGAGATTCTTCACATAACGCGCAGTGCTTACTTGACACGATTCCGCGTTTCAGACGGGTTTAACAGATTGGGCATTTATAGTTTTGCTGCGCATTACAATTTCATTAAATAATTTTTTAGGTGGAAATTTTTATATTTGCAATTAAAAACTGTATATTTAGAAGTGAATAAAGAAATTAATGTTTTTGAAACTAAAAAAACTAATATTAACACTTCATGGATGGGTGCATGAATGCATCTATGGATGGATGGATGCATGGGTTGTCTGACGTTCACGAATATAATTTATTAATGTTTACATAACATTCACAATAAAATTTTACAGTGTAAAAAGAAGCAAAAAATAAAAGTTGTCGTAACTAATTAAAGCAATTATATGTTAGTCATTGGTTTATTTGATCCAAACAAAAGGTGGTTAACTAAACTTGGTTTGTTGTTTTAAAGATATACTTTTTCTTTGTTATAACAAAATGAAGCTATCAAAATACATATGACCTCTCTAAACAAAGCAATTATTATAATTTAATCATTACTTTATTTGATTTAAACGTAACTAAACGTGTTTTGTTGGTTTTAATAATAGGTTTTTCTCTGTAAACGTATCCTCCATCTTGGACGAAATAACGTTCGATCGTATTTTCCAAGGAAACTTTGAAAAACCCTTTATATTAACCGACTTTATAACAACCCTCTAAAAACAACTATACTGTACATAAAGGGAACAAAGGATTACACAATAACGTGAAGAAGGAAATAGGTATAAGAAGCTTATACATTCAGCTGAACTTTGGAGTTACGGGATTAATGCAACATTATTATTATGGCAGGAAACTCCATATCAGATGAAAGGATTAATGTCAGTAACGCTCTACTAAATGTTTCACTAATTTTGATAATGAATCCGTACGTATTCTTAATTTATAATAAAAGGATAACTTCCTTGCACTGTATTACCTATAAAAGTTATTAAAGATCTTGTCTGTAATTCATGTGGTGGTGAATAGAGTTAGAATTTGCGTTATTAGCATTACTTTTTTTAATGTTTTACCATTAAGTATTATTGGGGAGAAATTTTACGCAAGAAATGGTGGTTTTATATTTACTCAAACTGAGCTAAATTAAGGTATCATAAATAGAGGTTAGGTCTAATCAAACGAGTAAGCTTTAGCATAGTAGTAATTATGCGTGTTCATAGTGACCAGTGAAATGGCTAATTTTCGATTAATGATTTCCTCCCATGTAATTTTAAAGCGGAAGAAACATTAGGTGGATTGAAACAGAGAGAAAATTGACCTCACATATTTGTGTGAAGGAATAGGGAAATAAAATGGCGGAGGTGAGTAGGGAAGGAGGTTTGGGGTTAATGGTTATGGATGTAAGAATTATCCGGGTAGCGTACGATTCAGCGATTTCAGCGACGTTTCAGCGCCGCCATTTCAGCGCCGACTTCAGCGCCGCCATTTCAGCGCCAGGCCACTTCAGCGCCAGACTATTCAGCGACGGGCCCTTTCAGCGCCCGCCACAATAGTTTCAAGACAACTCAATAAAATGTGCAGGCTAAGGATCGATATATCTAATGAAAATAATTAATTCAATTTTTTTATTTTATGTGCAGGTACTAATTTTGTTTTATAATGGAAGGAAAATAAAGGGTTCACAAATTCTGAAATAAAAAAAGGAAAAATGATATAAGTGTTGGGAGCAAAATATTCTGAAATTACATCATTAGTTATATGAATAAATATTCTTAACCTAACCTAACCTAACCTAACCTAACTTGAAGCCGGGTAACTACGGCTAACGCCTGCGGCGGGCTGTTTTTAACCTAACCTAACCTAACCTAATCCCAACACTAATTTTTTTTATAATGGAAGGAAAATAAAGTACCATAACCAAAACCAAACCAACATTATACAAAGTTAATAACAACAAGTAATGTTAATAAAACAAGTAAAGTCAAAACAAGTATAGTCAATAAAAACAACAAAGAAAATGACCGGCGCTGAAAGGGCCAGTCGCTGAATAGTCTGGCGCTGAAGTGGCCTGGCGCTGAAATGGCGGCGCTGAAACGTCGGCGCTGAAGTGGCGCCGCTGAAGTGGCCCATCCCCGAATTATCCACCTGAAGTATTTTCTCTGCAAGAATCTTTTCAAATTCACTATCTATTTTCTGAGAGCATTTTAATTTCAGAATTCATTTCATTTAATGTATTTCAGACGAGAACTTTAAATCACTCTTAACAAGCTTTTACAATTTCTGCAAGATTGAAACGCATAATCACTGCGTAATTACGTCGTTTCAAGGTTTAACATAAAACCAAAGTGACATTCTTAATAATTGAAGTAAAAGGTGTGAAGTGAAGCTGCGCTTTACCATTAAGACTTCAATTTCATGCGTGCTATTCTGCACTTAACAGTTAGAATAATAACAAAAGTAATGATAGAAGCTAAGAAACGACTTCTTATAATGCGATAAATTGCATACATCCGAAGTTTTGTCGTTCAACATTAATGAAGAATTTAAAATATTTAAGAACAAAATTACACGTAATCTTACGCGTAACCTTACAGTGAAATGAGCCAAAATATCGTTTCGCTTGGGTCAAATGAAAGCGAAATCCTTTTACTTCTATACTGGTAAAGGTTAGGATAGGTTAGTTAAACTCTCAGGTAGATTTATAGAGCCTAAAATACTTATCGCAATGGAAAGGTACGGCTTGGTCCAAACGAAACCATGAAAAACGAGTACATTTTGGGACAAACGCGAGAGCACTGTTTCTGTAACTCTATCAAGGTCCGTTACAACACATCTTTTTTCTTTCTTTTTGGGAAGGTAAAGGAACGTTTTCGCGATGTGGCAGCATTATTTTACAGAAATCACTTTAAGATCACCACTTTTAAGCTACCGGATGAAAATAATTTAAACTACAAAAGAATAGAAGAAATTTTATTTTAATTCTTCCGAAATGCCAAAGATTGTCTATATTGTAAAGTAAACCCTATAATCAGAGTATGGGTTTATTCTCGGCGGTCTGCCTACTGGTGATCCCTGCCCTAGAAGATATCTAATATTTTCAACTCTCTCTACACTTTTAATATTTAGAAACGATCAAGGACACGAAAGTATGCCATATTAAAAAATCCAACCATAGCATGATAGGCTATATTAAAATATTTATTGATATAAAATTGTTGTTATAAATTAATTTCGGTTTTTATAAGTCAATTTTGGTTTCAAGCCTTTTACTCAGAAAAAAAGGATACAACTCGCATAAAGTTTTACAATACTGTATTTTTAAATATTTCTCTGTACAATTTTGATATCTGATATGACATTAACATATTTACAGTATACTAATCTGAATATGCCGTTGGAAACGTGGAAACCTTTTAGGCAAAATTAATGGGTTTCAGTCTATTACATAGAAGAAGTAACTCGAGTTAATATGGTCTCAGAATACGGAGAAAGGAGGTTTTATGCATTATTTGATCCCTTTGAGGATCTTTCTTATTAGATATTTAATTAAAAAACAATTGAATATTATTCAACAGTAAAAATTAATATTATCCTCAAATATACCAAAAGAAGGGTTTTGCATTTTCCGATCACTTTCAGGTTTATATTCTTTCAATAAAATTACTTTTGAACAACATTAAAAAAACCGGGATCTTAAGGGGTCGAAGTTTTAAAGAAAAAAAGATCACATCATTAGGGGATTGATAGGTATGCATAAGTTTATGTGAAAAAACTATAAGAAATCGGTGGTTCCTAGCTTTATGAAGCCAAAGAAAGCATTGCAGTGGTTTAAAGAATAGTTGTTGAAGATGCAACAAAATGAGACGAGGATGCGAAGATAAACTCCTGAGGTACAAACCCTAAGTTCAGTTAAAACAGACTTTGCTTCTTTAGTGCACTCGTCAAACTGTTCGCAACAGGCTTCGGCAGAGTGGACTTAATCCCAAATCATATTTCCCTCCGATGCAAAAAAATCAACAACAAACCACAAAGGAAGAAGAGAGATTTCAAGAGAAAAAGGAATACAAGAGGCGAAAAGATAAATTTTCATTTTTCCCGCAATGAAGGATGTTTTGCTGGAAAGATACTGGTCTTATCATGAGTAGAATTAGCACCTGTCAACTGGAGAAAACAATACGTAAAAATTATGGAAACAAATGTACATCGCGAATATAGAAAATAAATGGTTCGTATTGTTTTGATATATATACAGGGTGTCCCATAAGTCCGGCATCATAGGAGAAATTCATATTTTTCTATTTCTACAAACCATAATTCATATTTTTCTCTTTCTACAGGCCATAATGTCAGTGAGCAAGGAAGAACGAATCCAGATAATTCTACTCATAGGAAATCGGAGTCAAAGAGAGGCCGCTGCTGAATTTAACAGACTGCATCCAGACTGCGAGCCAATAACACGGTTGTGCTAGCAGACTTGTTGCAAAGTTTAAGGAAACAGGATTCATAGAAGATAAACCACGCAGTGGACCTTCAAGGAGGTCCACTGACGATGATACAGCGACTGCTATCCTGGCTCATTTTAACAGAAGTCCCAATAAGTCTCTTCGGCGATTGTCCGCCGAGACAGGAGTGTCGAAAAGTAGCATCCATCGCATTCTTCAGGCTCACAAATGGCATCCATATAAACTTCAGATCCTACAGAAATTAAGCGAAGATGATCCCGACCGGCGGATGGAATTTTGTGAATGGGCTACGGAACAATATGCTCAGGATGCCAATTTCCCGTCCACCATTCTGTTCAGTGACGAGGCTCTTTTTATGGAAATGGTGAGGTAAATCGACAGAACACCCGCTACTGGTCTCAAAACAACCCTCATTGGTATACCTCTTCAAAGGAACAAGGTGCATCTCGGGTGATGGTATGGTGTATCATTTGGAACGATCGCATCATAGGCCCCCCTTTTTCGATGAATATGTCACAAGAGGCACCTACCTACGTATGCTGAAGGAAGAAGCATTTCCCAGTGTCTTGAACGAAGAAGGAAATTTCCCAACATAGTTCCAGCAAGACGGCGCTCCTGCACATTACAGCACCCAAGTAAGGGAATACCTGTACCAACAATTCCCTGGTCATTGGATAGGACGTCGAGGGCCTGTGGAATGGCCAGCTAGAAGCCCGGATCTCACGCCACTAGATTTTCATCTCTGGGGCCACTTGAAAGCGCTGGTATACGCAGAGAAAATTAGGAGTGTTGAACATTTGCGGCAGCGCATTATTGGGGCATGTAACACCATTACTCCTGAAATCATTCACCGAGTGCTTGCTGACTGGGTATCACGTCTGAATTTTGTATTCAAAACAATGGTTGACATATTGAGCACGTTCTGTAAATAAAAGCTTTTGTTTTGCCTTTTTTTATTATTTTCCTTGATGCCATGATGCCGGACTTATGGGACACCCTGTATATATATATATATATATATATATATATATATATATATATATATATATATATATATATATATATATGGGATTGATCTTAGAATGTCCCCTGAGGTTCTTTCATGATACACACAGACCGTGCATGGAACAAGGAACTCTTCTGGGAAAATTAAATCCACTATAGTCCGAATAAGTAATGGTAAATGACAAACATTATAGTTTTTTCTTTTTCATAATGTTAGCCCGACGAGTGACCCGTTGCCCACGTCGGGCTAACATCACGAAAAAGAAAAAACTATAGTGTTTGTCATTTACCATTACTTATTAGGAGTACAGTGGATTTAATTTTCCCAGAAGAGTTCCTTGTTCCATGCACGGTCTGTGTGTACTACATATATATATATATATATATACACTAGCTGAGGTACCCGGCTTTGCCAGGGATAAATTTCACATTGCTGTTGCATGTCGTTCACGGTCAGCTTCAAGGCGTGATTGTCTTTCTTGTAGTGTTTCTCTTGCTCTGGTAGCTGCTACACTTTCTCGGACAGCTTCAAGACGTGATTGTCTTTCTTGGAGGTTTTCTCTTGCTCTGGCTGTTGCATGTCGTTCACGGTCAACTTCAAGGCGTGATTGTCTTTCTTGTAAGCTTTCCTGCTTCCGGACTTCTTTATTTTTTCTGGCTGCTGATGTAGATCTGCCCAAACCTGCTCGTTTCTTTGGTGGCATGGTAAAGTTGTTGGGATTTTCAAAAACTGCAAAAACACATTGCCACATTAACTTCCTGCAACTATTCGCACAAACAGACAAACAGACAGGCTGACCGACTCTGTGTTGACATTCTTCATCCCATATTAGTCATGAAAATGTTAAGATTCAGAAATCTTGACACAATGTGAAGCTCAAAATTTTCACGGCTGCGTTCTTTTCTGTAGTTTAATCGCGGTGCTGGGGCCTTCGGGCCCAGTAATTTTAATTATTTAATTTATTAACATTCTTCATCCCATAAAAGTTTCCCTTGCCAAATTTGGTAGCTCTAGGTTAAACGGTTTGCGCTTTCATAAAGGACAAACAAACAAACAGACAGGCGAAAATATATAATTTTTGCTTTTTCCGCGTTGTAATTTTTCCACCTGTGGAAAACTGACGCTCAGATTTAGAACTGGAACCTTGAGTTACTACGATCTGGTTTGCTGCTTTTGATAATAATGGAAATCTAAAATGTTGATTTTCCCACCATTTTAAAGGGTTAAAAATCCCGAAAGATCCGTCGGGAGAGAAGAAAGGACTATTTAGGATTCATGATGGTTAATCTCTCGGTCAACATGTTTTTTAAACTCACATTCGTCAACCTCTCCAAGTTGTAATTTCTTCAAATCATAAAATTTGCTCTTCTGTGTTCTTTTTTCAGTATTAATTTTTGAAAGCAACTACATTTCTAGACTTTTCTTCACCCATTTTCAGCTGACCACGCCAAAACTGCAACGCAGCCAATTGCTTACTCTCTGAACAGTTTTCAATCATTTTCATCCTCAGAAAATTTAAATTCTCTCAGTGAAGAATCGAGGTACGTGACAGGAAAATGAAGCTGGATGATGATCGTCCAAACTTTTTCATTCAGAGTTCACGAGCTCTTTCTTAGTTTTGAATTTCACTATAATGTAAGCAATGTTTCGACCAAAAATTGCGTAGCAAGTAAAATGCAGGGAGAACATTTCCAATTGCTGGTATATTGTTATGGTCAAGGATGTCGAATATTGACCAATTATATAATTTTATAATTTCCAGGATACCAAAAACGGCTTTCACCAAAGTTCTGTCAATGTCGCTGAGTAGTCCTTTTGACTTGTAGGATTTCTGAGAGTACTTTTTCTTCGTTACCAATGTTCTCCAGTATCGAGTCCATCATCTTAGAGAACGTCTAGGTCTAGTTGTCCCACTTTGCTTTAAAATTAGTTTTAGGTTTGACTGAATACCAGTTCTTTTTTATAAATTGTACCAGCTTGTGACAAGAATGGTCTAGTTGGGCCAAAACACTAGAAGCATCTTTGGCGAGATTCCACGGTGTTTCAATAGTTGTACGCAGTTTGTAACTGTTGTAATTGCAAGATTCTGGATCCAGTCCTGCATTGTGTAAACTTTTATCAGTTGTTTGTTCTATTTTTAGTAGTTTTTGCTTTCTGTGAAAAATGCTTGCGCATATGCACTCCACATCACAAATCCCATTGTGAAAGACCATGTCCCTTTTCTTCTATCCAAAATAGAGTCAATTCTAAGTAGCTATTTTGAATAACTGAATCAGTTTATAGGTCTGTCACTATTGATACAGCACCTTGAGCAGCAGATCTTTTCACATGGCTTCGAATATTTGTTTTGATCTCTTCCAGTGTATCACTCACCCGTTTTTAAACAGCTTTCCTTCCATAAAGGACGTTATCCACACTGACTTTATATCATATTTAGCTCCGACTTCAGTCAATGTTTTGACAAAATTATGAAAGTGCACATTATCAACTATCTGAAATGGCATAAAACAGCCACTTATCATTTTAGTTCGAGTAAGTTTTACATCTCCTAAAGTTTGCTTAATTAGTGTGACAGTACACGACGAATACGATTGTATTCCAGGCCAAGGTATAAACTGTTGCGACCTTTACATTTTACTTGGAGAAGCACGCAACACCAAATATTTCGTTCCCCTAATCATCATTAATTTTCTGAAAAACTTTCCAACAATCACTTCTAAAGGTTTTATCAGTTTTCTAAGGAATATTGTTGCTTTTTTTTAACTTTCTCTTTCAAAAATTAAACTGAAATGGAATAGGTTTATGTCTCAGAGTTGGTGGGTTAAAAAAGGTAAATTATTTTCGATATTGCTCAAATGAAAATAATATTAACACTTATACGCTAAAAGCCCGTTCCGAAGTATAATGGAACGAAGCTAATCCCACAATCTCAGTCAGCAAATCCTACCGAAACTGGTTTGCAATAAAATATTTTTCAATTTTTTTACGGAAAACATTAAATGATGTAATCTAAATTCGATTTCAATAAACGTGATGCAAAAACGCGCATCCACAAACGAAGACCCAGCAATATGCTGCTGAGTAGAGACGTTTTGAATGGAAACATTATCATATATTAGGCAGGCATTTCATATTCCAAAAGCTATACTTTAAAAATTCATTTTAAGTTAAAAAGTGGGTACATTAAAACTACGATAAAAATTTGGTTACTGATTTCAAATTATATAAATATATATAAGCAATGCAATTGTAAAAATGTTTAGGGACACATTAAATTTACGTGTTACCGGATTGGATATTTGACTCGTTACCCAGTTGACCCATGGCAGAGTGACCCGATGATGTATGGTATACAGTATATTATATAGAGGGTGTTTCATATGTCTGGAGATATCGGAAATGTGTAGAAAGAGTAATACAACTTTGTGACAATGTTTTATTTTGAACATATTATTTAAAAAGACATTCAAATTTTTCACCCTGAACTTCAAGACACTTCATTACTCGTAACTGACAAACCTTCTGAAACACTTCTGACTGTTTCAACAGTAATTCGCTGCAAATCCAACTTTATCTTAGCTTTCAAATCCTCAATTGTTCTTAGTCAGTCTTCATAGACAACAGATTTCAAATGTCCCCACAGGAAAAAGTGAAGAGGTGTAAGGTCCTGAGATCTGGGAAGCCACTCCACAGGTCCACGTCTACCGACCCATTTACTAGGGAACAGATTATCTAAGTAATTGCGAAAAGCTAGTGCATAATGGGAAGGGGCCCCATCCTGTTGGAACCACGAATTCGTCTTTCGTGAAATGGCATTTCTTCGATTACTACAAATAAAAACTCCTGAAGCATTTGTAAGTAAGTTTCACCAGTCACATTTTAATTGAAGAAGTAGGGTCCGATGAGCTTGTTATCCAAAATTGCTGGATCACTTTCACAATGACCCTCTTTATACCAATGTGGATTTTCATCGCTCCAGTACCTCGAGTTATGGCTATTAACATGGCCGTTTAAGTGAAACTGGGTTTCATCACTAAACATTATCCATTTTGTGATGTTTATTCTGTCAGACAACCATTCACAGAACTCAACTCGACGATCTTTATCACTTCAATGTTCTGGGACAAACTGCACTTTATAAGGGTGAAAGTTATTTCATGGACATCGATGAAGCACTTACACCAGTTTCATAGCTCAACTTCCGCAAAGACGTTTTGGTGCTTTTGACCAAATGTTCAATCAGTTTGCGATGTGTCAGCATCAGTTGCGCTTATGGGGCGTCCACTTTTGGGGCGTCCACTTTTGGGACGGTGACAAACACTGCCAGTTTCTTTAAAACGTTGCACTAAGTTCCTAACTGTTCCATGGGCAATAGGTTGCCTATCTGGATGTCTTCTATTGAATTCATCAGTGGTTGATCGACAAGTGCTACCAGGCTTTGCGTATATGAAAAATTACTTCAATTTGCTCCTCAGTTGTCAGCAAAAATGCCATACTCTCAATCTGAAACAAGAAACAACGTAAAAGCTGTTTCCAGACATATGAAACACTCTGTATGTAGCCAGTATCCATAGCTTAGTTTCACTGTAAGCGAAGTGAAGAAACTGAAGTTGAGGGTTCGAACCCCAATAATGCTGGTAATAATAATAAAGGAATTAGAGCAATGGTCCGCATTAATTGGCCTGAGCGCTGTGCCAGTTTCTGACCCTCTGACTATTGTCATAAAAGACTGTATTACTGGTATGTAAATAGAATTACTAAATAGCAAAAAAACCTGTTGTATAGACCTGTATTACGATTAATAATTGTTAATAATACCCAAACTCACCCCAAAGTCAAAATTTTCAACTTCCTTTAAATTGAAGAACGATGGAACGCAACAGTATTTGTTCGGGCCGTCAAATATTTTGGTGAAAAGAACTAAATCGATAACTATATACTAAATATAGATACTTTTAATAGTAATACTAATATAAAAACCACGTACTTTTTACTATATTCACAGTAATTTCTGTTAAACGTATATGACATTATTAAGTAAACTCTAAATAATTTTAGTAACTGTGGAGAAAAACTAAATTAATTTTATCATATTCTGTGGCAGTTTCTCTTTAAGATATTGAAGTCCATTTTGATCATCGAAATTGTCATACCGAAAATATCCAAATAATATACTGCAGTAATTTCAACTAATTTTGGCTCGGAGTTTATTCTTGTGTAACGATGGTTAATTTTTAATGAAATTATGCACGAAAGGAAGAAGGATGGAAGTGGAAGCGGGAAAAATAAGGGGAGGAAGAGGGAAACTGCAGGAGTGAGGGATGCTGACCCTCCTACCTTATTCACATTATAAACGAGTAAACAAACACAGTACAACAGAAACTAGTATATAACAAAACACGTAATAAACGTGAGTACACAAATAAAACACACGAACTACAATACTGTATAGCAAATCTTAGGAGAGTGAATGTGTTTAGAAACAATGCCGTAATTTATGTAATAAGAGAAGGGAGAGGTTCAACAAGGAGGGAATGAAGGGACCGATGTTTCTAGAAGACCGACGTCCTGGAGGAGGATTTAAAGGAGTGAGTGCATTTGGCGTCGAGATTGGGTGTGATGCAGGACATTAAATTTCTTACGAAACGATGGGTATAAAATTATGCAAATTTGAGTCAAATAATAAAATTTCTTTTAAGGTACTTTCCTTTTGTTCGTGTTTTCAATGCTATTTCCCTGGACTACATCCACTTCTGCATTGTAGAAATGGCGAAACTAAATAAAACATTTATCACAGGGACTGCACACTTCAAATAGTTTTTTACCATTTCGCCGTTTGAAGCTGAGGCACATCCTCAACAATTTTTTAATTTTCTTTCAATTCAATTTAAAGGAAGTTGGCTTTGCTAAAAGAGAGAGAGAGAGAGAGAGAGAGAGAGAGAGAGAGAGAGAGAGAGATAAACTTATAATAATTCAAATCACTCAGAGCTCACCACGAGGAGGTGGCTGCCACCCAACCACCCTACCATCAGCACAGTTCTTCTTTACTTCGCCTGGTACTCTTGTTTGAAGTTGAAGCATAGCATAATAGCACGCGATTCAAGTCGAGACCTTATGAAGGATTAACAGTCATGGAAATGAATCAGAAGAAATGGGGTCAACTTCATAACCAGTACCTTGATCTTTTTAAATCGTTCCGTATATTTTCTGTTCGAATCCGATCGGCCAGGTTTCTCTTTATTGTTTCAGCCATTTGACATGTTGCCTTTTTGTTGACGTCAGCTATCACCATTTTTTCTTTCAGTTCGTTGGTCTGCTAGAAAGTTTCCCCCAGCTAGAGATACCTTTTACTGCTTTTTGCAAAGAAATTCACTGGAGCACTTACATTTGCAAGCTGCAACGTCAAATAGTTTAGATCGGCTCTCATTTACAAAAGTCTTGACGCGTGCTACGATAAGTTCAACTATTTTTGGTGTAAAATATGGGGAATTGAAGCTTTAGCACAAAGATCTTCAATTTTCAATGTAACCTTCATAGGAGATGGTAGACACCAATCGACCATGGAAGTACTCCAAGTACTCCACGAGGGGGGGGGGGACGTTAGATAGAAGATAGGGAGGAATGCTAGAACTCCCGTTTCTCTTGTCACTGTCCTCCTTAGCTGATCTTTTTCCGTGTCTCATCTACCCTGTGAGCAGTCCAGCATACTCGCAAACACACTTCTTTCCCTGTTCTTCACGACATATACATGCATCTTACACACTACATAATCTTTTCAAAACTTAAAAAAAATGGCATCAACTTCAAGAGCGTCGGAGTCCCCTAGGGAGGAGACCATAAATGTCCCCACTTCTGGCTCCCCCACTGCCGATACCGGGAACGCAGACCCGAGTAGCGGGTCTGGATCTGCTATCGCCCATTTGAGATGTTCTGGGCCTCTACCTGATTCACTTTTCATTACTTTCTGCAACATTTTGGCCTTTTCTCAAATTTTCAATCGTTCGAAAACCACCTGTCCTCCTCTAAACCTCCTCATCTTTTCCTCACAAAAACTCGGGTGTCTTCGACGACTGACAGCAACCCAGTTTCTCTGCCCTCCTACTTTCTCCATACTCAATTTCATTCCAAAGGTGGATGTTGTGGATATATACTGTATGCAATGACCTAACTTGTTCTCGTATTCCCAACTTGAATCCTTCGAATTCTATACCCTCTGGCTACGGCTTACATGCCAATCTCAAACTAAATTCATCTGCGCTGTTTACCTTTCTCCTAATTCTACTGACTATTCAAAATTATTTGACTACCTCACTTCCGAAGTGGAATACGTTCTATCCCACTCTCCCTTTGCTGAAATCTCATTTCAGGAGATTTCAATGTTCACCACCAGCTTTGGCTTTCCTCCCATTTCACTAACATCCCTGGTAAACTAGCTTACAACTTTTATATCCTAAATGACCTATAGCAGATTGTACAGCACCCTACTCGTATCCCCAATCGCCTTGGAGAGAGGCCCAACACTCTGAATTTATTTCTTACCCCTCATCCTTTCTTACTCTGTCAAACTTTTTCTCAATTGGGCTCCTTCCACCACAATCTTATATCTGTTTCCTGTCCTATCGCTCAAATCCGGCCTTTGGCACTTTGGCGCCGCTGATTGGGAGGCCCTTAGACAGGACTCCTGTGATTTCCCATGGAATGATTACTGCTTCTGTGGCCGGGGCCCTTCTAAGTGTGCTGAGTGCATCTCGGAGTTGATTCTCTTGGGCATGGAGGTGTACATTCCATATTCTATTCCTACTACTAATGCCGGAAAACCTTGGTTTAACCTTACTTGTTCTAATGCTATCCGCAACAGAGAGGAATCTTTGAGAAGGTACCATCGCCATCCAACTCCTAACTCTCACTCAGCTTATATTTCTGCCCGGAATCGTGCAAAATTTGTTCTTCGACTTGCCAAAAATTCCTTCATCAGCAAAAAATGTGAAAACCTATCCAAGTCTTCTCGCTCTTTCTGGCATCTAGCTAAGAACCTCTTCAATAGCTTTACTTCCTCTTCTTTCCCTCCTCTTTTCCATTCCGACGGCTCAGTTGCCGTCTCTTCTCCTGACAAAGCTGAATTCTTCGCTCAAACTTTCGCTTCCAACTCAACCCTGGACTATTCTCGTGTTGTTCCTCCATCTCCTTCTTCCTCTGATTTTATTATGTCTGAAATTAGACTCTCTTCTAAGGATATTTTTTTCTGCCCTATCTGGGCTCAACTCTAGGAAGGCATATGGTCCTGATGGTGTTCCTCCTGTTGTTCTTAAGTACTGTGCTTCTGTGCTGACACCCTGCCTAGGCAAACTCTTTCGTCTTTGTCTTTCATCTGGTACTTTTCCTTCCTGCTGGAAGTTCGCTTTCATTCAGCCTGTCCCAAAGAAGGGTGATCGCTCTAAACCCTCCAACTATCGTCCAATTGCTTTGATTTCTTGCCTTTCCAAAGTTTTTGAATCTATCCTTAATAGGCAGATTCTTAAACACCTCTCCACTCACAATCTTCTTTCAGATCGTCAGTATGGATTCCCTAAAGGACCCTCTACTGGCGATCTTCTTGCATATCTCTCTGACTCTTGGTCATCCTCCTTTTGGGATTTCGGTGAAAATCCTGCTATTGCGTTAGACATATCGAAACTTTTGATAGTCTGGCACAAATCTTTAATTTCGAAACTGCCCTCCTTCGGTTTCTATCCTTCTATCTGTACTTTCATCTCTAATTTCCTTTCTGGCCGATCTATAGCTGCGGTTGCAGATGGTCACTGTTCTTCTCCTAAAGCTATTAACAGTGGTGTTCCTCAGGGTTCTGTCCTGTTACCCACTCTTTTCCTTTTGTTTATTAAGGATAATAATTTGCACTTCCTGTCCTATTCACTCTTATGTCGATGATTCCACTCTCCACTTCTCCACCCGCTTCACAAAGCGTCCCTCACAGCAGTCACGCTGTGGGAATAGGGAACAACAACAGCGTGTGCGTATTTGGTGACAGACGTGAAGAAACTGACACTTAGTACTACACTAGCAGCTGTTGAACGCGTACTTCCACAACAGGTTCAAACATGTTCAGACATGACAGGCAACAAATTTTTGGTTGCGATGATAGTCTGAGATTACTAAATACTGTATAAAACCTACTTTATTAGTCAAAATAGAAATTTGGTATTCTTCAATATATTATATTTAATATGTAAAAATTGTGGAATTTATTCTATTTTCAGGAAGTGTTAAAACAAGTGTAGCCGTATTAGGTATAATCTTAGGGGTATAATCCCTTCACACAAATCATCATTTTACCGATACACGCCATTGTTGGCCTCATGCTCTCTGAAATTTGGCCGAAATTTCACATTTACTTATTTAGTAATATTCGAGCATTTTCGCTCTTCGGCTGGAACTTTGAGCTCAGCGTGCACATCTTAAATTTAATAATAGAAGGATAATCTTTTAGCACATTGATGTCTTTCCCAATACGCATCTTTCCTATACCCAGACATTTTGAAAATAAAAATAAAAAATTTCACTCCACCCTACTACACACTCCAAATATTTTTTTATCATTTCACCGTTTGAAGCTGAGGCACATCCTCACCACTTTTTTTAATTTTCTTTCAAGTCAGTTTAAAGGAAGTTAGCTTTGCTAAAAAAGAGGAGAGAGAGAGAGAGAGAGAATATTGAAACATTGCAGTCATTCAAATACTTTTTATCTAAAATTTAAAAAAATAAGAAATTCGAAAATTAAAATAAAATTTAAAATATTGAGGCAAGATTTTCGTTTTTAGTTGCTTGTATATTTCTGAGATAAAAAAATAATGACATTTTTGATGACCCATTTCAGATAGAAAGCCCAGTAAAGCCTAAAGGTTAAGGGCCAAATTAAATAAATAAATAGTCCAGCTTCACAATTATTCATGTCATTGTAAATTGTAAGACCAATGTATTTATTTTAGTACTAATAAAGTTCATTCGATTAAAAAAAAAGTCATTAAATTTTTTAATTAATTTGGTGATCGGAAATTTAATCACTGGCTAGTTTTGAAAAAATGGAGCAGTGACACGTTCGTTATTTGCAGTTTCAGTAACATGAAAATCACCCTCGAGCAATATCGACCAAACAGCCACCGTCCGACATACACACCCTCAAACACGATGGTTAAAGAAAGCTCTTCTGGAAATCACACCAGAAAAAATATTTCTGCACAAATAATAAAATGGGATACAATTACAAATTAATTTAATTAAATTAACCGTAAATTAATAATAGTAATTCAAGGCTAATTATAAGGCTAACTACGAAAATATCACGACCTAACTTAACCAGTCGTTAGGTCAATTGTACGCCCTTGACGAGTGATTAGGTTAGGGCGTGATATTTTCGTTAGTTAGTTTTATAAAGCTAACTAAAGAAGGCTGGGGGCTCTGATCTTCGTGTGATCCGACGTCGTTATGACAATCGCTATTTTCCACGCATAACCTGACCAGACTAATCTAACCTAACCAGACCTAATCTAATCTAGCGTAACCTAATCGGGCATAATGTAACCTAACTTAACCTGATCTTATTTAAACTAACTTTTTATTATCGACATTGTGCGGATCGACTTTGTTCCCTAACCAGATTCATATGTAATTCAGAGAAATAATTTAGTTTGCCTTAGAAAATGACATAAATATCAGTTGCAAAGAAAATCAAATGTTATTCCTGAACTAATCTATAAATATTAGCTATTACCAATGAAAATGAAATGAAAAGGTTTATTGGCAGACTATAGTCCATATGACAAATATTATTAATACAATGACAGTTCATACACTAAGGATAGAAATATATACAATTGATTAGAAATAATACTGCACTGTCGAAGTTAAGTGGAGCTACAGACAGACGTTTTCGTACCAAGAAGTCCATAGCTTAGAGGATAAATGGCAGGACTCATGGATAGCTTGGATGATCGGGTTGGTTGATTTTTTAATTCTTTGCATTAGACTGTGTTGAGCACGTCTTGTTACCTCCGGGAAGCTCGGGACATTGCGGGTAGCAAACATTTGCGAAGCTGAGCATCTCGGGGGTAATTTATGTAAGAGTCTAAAAGACCTGTTGTACAGCAAATTTAGGGTTCTGCCAGAACCTTTTTTATAATTCACCCAGAGTTGCTGACCGTATATATTACTGCAGAAAGTACGAAAGAGTGTGTCTTTAGCTTCACTTGTACAGAAACGAAAGTTCCTTATGGTCATATTCGCTTTAGCACACAGGCTTCGAGATTGTTTTCTTATATCCGAGTCATCACTCAAGGAGCTGGTAATAGTTTGACCCAAATACTTAAACTCTTGTACTTCCTCAATTACTTCACCATTCATTTTAAACCTTATATCAGCTGGCTGATTACAGCTTTTAGGATGAAATTGCATAACCTTAGTTTTTGTAACATTAAAAAGAATATCATGTTTCTGCGAATACACTTCGCAGACATTTAGTAGCCGATCCAGACCTTTAACAGAGGGACTTATTAACACCATATCATCGGCATAAACTAAGTTATTTATCCTTGTGTTATCTATACAACATCCTACTGTTGCCTCATTAAGTGAAGCAATTAATCCGTCAATATACACATTAAACAGCATAGGGGAGAGCAAGGAGCCTTGTCTCACCCCGAAGGAGCCAAAACACTCGGATAGTACATTGCCCCACCTAACAGTGAAAGATTGGTGGGAATACCAAAATTTCAATAAATTTAATATGTACATGGGAACCTTCCTGTCTTCTAGTTTTGCAAATAAAATATTGTGGTTCACCCTATCATATGCCTTACTTATATCAAGGAAACAGCTATAAATGGTTGAATTACTGTCAATGTATTTAGATATTGTTTCTTTAAGTACATAGATACACAGGTCAGTTGAGTGGGACCTTTTAAAGCCAAACTGATTAGGAGATGTCCATAGGAAATCATTTAATCGGAGTAACAAGAGTTTTTCTAGTAGTTTCGAGAAGCAGGAAGCGACAGCAATAGGCCTGTAATTATTGCTGGACAGAATGTCTCCGTACTTATTTTTGACCAGGGGCAAGATATATACCCTCATGAACTCTGCAGGGATATAGCTATGAGCAAGCATGGCTGATAGGAGCAATGATATATGCAGACATACTACGTCATTTGCATATTTTAAGTGCTCATTCGATAAGTCATCTACCCCTGACGCAGAACCAGTCTTTAACTCTTTAATTAACCTCTTTACTTCAGAAAATGATATCAAAATATTTTCCCTTGTCCCTCCCACAATCGTTTCGCTGCAATCTATCTTAAGATTATCCCTACTCACACTATTAAGAATGTTAGAGTAGTGGTTTTTCCACAGCTTTGCAATTTCATCCTCCCCCGACACCCCATCGATTGTCGGAGGGAGGACATTTTTGACACCCGTTTGATTCTTAACAAATTTCCAAAATTTGTTATTATCGTTATTTATGCGAGCTTCACAGGCTTTTGATGCTCGAATAGACTCTTCTTCCTGTTTACATCGCCTTATGGCCGCCTTATACTGACCCCGACTTCTACACATATTTATGTATACTGGTCCTAATCTGGGTCTACCATGAAAGCACCACAAATCATAGGCGTCTTTCGATTCCCTCTTCAGGGGGGCAATAAAATCATTCCATCCAGGAATAACCTTAGTATGATAGTTGTAAGATTTAATCAAGGGGCTTCCTGCTTCTCTTAACAGGGATATTATCTTACTATAATACCTATCTATGAGTTTACAGTGAGAATCATTTGAGCAAGGATTATTACAGCCAAGGTGCAAAATTTCTAAATTATTAAAGAGGTGACATGTTCTGTCTTTGTATTCTATTCTCTGCTGCATATTAACATTGGACCAATCGACGCGATTATTCTTACCTATTGAGTTCTTGTTAAGTCGTGTTGCGCATAAATTGGTAACGTTAATTAATATTTCTAATGGTCTATGATCAGAAAGAAGGAAATCATGCAAAATATGAACTCTAACAATTCGATCCTTTAGATTATTACTAGTGAGACAATGATCAATCCACCTGGTGGTACCACTCATATCGCTAACGTATGTAAAATTACCACTGGCTACCCCTAATACATCTACATCACTTATACTTAAATTGGCCGACTCGCACATTCTACAAAGAATTCCGAGTTCACATGTGCGTTAAAGTCCCCCATTATTATACAGTGAGAATATTTGGGGTTATCTGATAATGACTTAATTTTGTACAGCAAATCAATGTATTCATCTAGATTACTGCCGTTGTTGTATGGTAAATAGCAGTTTACAATTAATATGCAATCATTGTTCACTTGTAATTCAATGCCTAACAACCTTACGTTATCGCTTGTTAAAAATCTTATATGTTTTGACAAATTTTTCCTTAATAAGAAAGCAACACCACCAAAAGGCCTACCGTACATTAATTCATCTGACAAGTCTACTGCTGATGACGCATGGTACATAAAGTCATCATGGATGGTAGAGAGGAATTTTAGCTCTTGCTTAGGTAGCCAGTGCTCCTGCAGGAGTATCAAATCTGCACTGTCGCAGATTTTATGAACATCTACAGTTGAATTCCTCACTGACCTTACATTATATGAGACTATTTTCAACAAGTTATCCGCCATGACTGATAGAAAATTTATTATTAGTAAGATTATTATTATTATACACAGTACAACTTTCAGGCATTACCGTTAGGGCGCCTATTATTATTATTATTATTATTATTATTATTATTATTATTATTTTGCCTGTTATCAAATCTCCTGGAAAAGTGAATAAACTCCTTAACAATAATACCGTCGGCCATTGACTCATATTATACGGGTTGAAATGCGCATTTACACCTTTAATTATTACTTTAAAAGAGTTATAATACGGAGATTTCGTGTTTAGTTTATTAACTATCACTATACTGTGTTCACCAATGATTTCTTCTATCATGTGTCGAATATCGCTTGCCTCGTTCGAGAGCTGAATTCGCGACACAAATAGGGTGAGATTCTCCATCGGTGGCCTCGCCGCGGAGACCGGTTGAGGAGACCTTTGGGACTGGCGCCTATTAACAGTTACCCACCCGTCCTGCTCCCTCGATCTCCCTGGGGGGATGGGTGGCACAACCTTTGGGGGATAGGAGGCCCCTCCCTTACTCTGTGGCTTGGTGAGGGTCTGTTAGCGGTGTTTATACCCTGACGGCCGCGCGTGCCTCTCCTTCTTCGGTGGGAGGGGGGGAACTGCGTACCGAGCGAGGCGTAATCGAACACCTCTCCTCTGCAGTGGGAGGCAGGGAAGAGGGCAATGATGCCTCGACTCTCGGCATTGGACCGTCCCTGTTCCTCATTGTGAGATCGGGAGCAGGAGTCCTTTCCTGACCGGGAGGGGGGTTGACCGCTACCCCTGCATGCTGCGTTTCCACCCCATCTTCAGTGGGGGAGTTGGAGGCGGGGATTTCGTTTCCCTCGCTGCCCGACGCGCTTCTTGGAGATCTGGCTTGCTGAACTACTTCCGAGTAACTAGGCTTTGGGAGGAGCGTCTCTTTCAACGCATCTAACTCTGACCGGAACTGTTCTATCGAAATCGCGTTTTTCTGATTTGACACCACGTGTTGGTGTTTCAGTTCAACTATCGACTTTTGTACCTCATTATACTGTTTGAGGAGCACCGAGACGTTTACGTCACCCATAGAGATTACCGGTATTCTATGGAAGTTAGTAACGTAAAAGGTAATATTATTCTCATTATCCCGGAGGGTCGACACTTTATTTATAATGTCTTTCAGGGTATTCTCGTTTTTAGAATTACCTCTACGAGTTGGGAGGGAAGCACCGAACAGGGTGTTTAATTGTACCCTCGCATGTTCTATTTCTTCTGAATCATAAAAATCATGACAGACAGATACAAGAAGGTCTGACCTAATATGATCTACTTTGTCGAATATGAAACATAACAGAGGATTTTCTACAAGATTTACAGCAGACGACCCCATTGTATCTGTAACGGCTTGCGGGGGGGCGTAGCTGGTGGGGACTGGTTGGGGGTGGTGATGGGGGAGAACGCCGAAAGGGGTCCCACTTTTTCGTCCCTTTAAATCATTGCTCTGGATACCAATATTTACATACTTCGCATAGTTAAGTCGAACTCACATTATAAGAAACATGTACAGTTGTACACATTCATTCATTGTCTGGAAAATAAAAAAGGAAGAGAGAGATTTAATGACTTGGTTTTGTTAATTAAATGTAAAAAGTCCTTGAAAATAACTTTTAATTAAGGCACTGACTGTGATCAAAGCATTAACAGAGAGCTCTGCAATAAGAATCTCTAAACTTAGTACGGTTTTAGTATATATATATATATATATATATATATATATATATATATATATATGCAGGGTGTAACAAAAGTCAGTTCTCATAGGGCAATAAGATATAACAGAATTGATCGTGATGAGTTTGTATGTATTACGTGGCACTTGACTCTACTTGACTTCTTGTGAGGCCACTTAAAGTCCGTTGTTTATGAGTAAGACCTCGAACGATCCAGCAGTTAAAAGAAAAAATTAGAGATCAGTGTAATAGAATTAGTACGGAAATGCTTCAAAACGTAACCGACAGCTTACAAAGACGAGTAGAAATGTGTCATCGGCTACATGGAATGCAATATGAGCGTGTACTGGATTAATTGGCAAGTTGATTGTATTGTTTGTAATGTATAGTTAAAACTATTTTCTCGTTCATTTCTGTTATATCTTATTTCCCTAATGAGAAGGGACTTTTGTTACACCCTGTATATTATTTTTTTATGAGTGCAGTGAAGCATCAACTGAAAAATAATATTATGAGATTGTCCTAAAAATGTTTCGTGAACATAAAAAATGTACATGGTTACAAAACACATCAGATAAGAATATATTTATTTATTTATTCGACGAGATTTTTGTATGTTATTATTTCGAAGAGTAAATCACACTAAATATATAAATTACCGTGATGGAAGTGCATTTTTTTAAAAATTTTGATCCGTGATCTTGATTAATTCTTTGACTCAAAGAAGACAATTTTTCTTAATCAAAAGTTCAAATAACAATAAGTAACACAAGTCTGCATTTCAAACCAAAGTACGAGATGTTTTATTTCTATTACGTCATCTTATACAATTTTGTCATGGTGATTTCAAATTTCACAACCATTTTTATGTATCACGTCATGGTTTTTCACAAAATATAAATCAGATATATTTATAGTATGTATTAAATTTTAACAACTACATTTCCAAGAGTACAAAATTATAAGTAAATTTATCTTTGATATTTAATTGATACATGATAGATCAATCATGATTGATCAGTAGGACAAAATCGTCGTGTTTTTTTTTTTGCTCGTTTCTTGTGCTGCATTTTTTCCGAGCCTACACACACACACACACACACACACACACACACACACACACATATATATATATATATATATACTATCTCCGTAACCATTCAAAATTAGACATATGTTCAGGGTGTTTCAGGAGGAAAGGTCAATACTTCGGGAGGTGATAGTACCGATTATTGTGAGAAAAAAAGTTCATATGAACATATGTCTAATTTTGAATGGTTACGGAGATAGAGCTGTTTGAATCTGATGCGCGCGCAGCTCTTCCTCCCCCTTCCCTCTCCTATAACTTGAACCATGTAAGCTGTAATGTAAGCATGTAACATAAGCCAATCGACAGCTGACTGTTGTGAGTGACATTGTTTGGTGTTTGAAGCAGTGTTAAAAATGCCACACACCTTCACACATGCCGAATATGCAGATATGGTGTATGTCTACGGTTTTTGCGATGGAAGTGCAACAGCTGCTGTTGCAGAATACCGTCGACGGTTTCCGAACCGCAGAATTCCGGATCGAAGAGTGTTTACCAGGGTTTTCAACACATTGCGTGAGATTGGTACACTTCCCAGCGCTCATGTTTCATCTGAACGTGAAGGTCAACAAGGTGTGGATGAAGTGGAAAACATTCTTCAGTTGGTAGAGCGTAGTCCCACTACTAGCTCACGAAGAATTTCTACACGTCTCGGTGTACCACACACGAGAGTATGGCGAACATTACGTGAGGAAGGCTTGCATCCATATCATGTACAGCGTGTACACCTTCAACCAGGAGACGCTGCCATGCGACTGGAATTTTGTCATTGGGTAAATGCTAATCGCCGATTGCTTCGATTAATACTGTTCACCGATGAAGCTACTTTCACCCGTCACGGTATCAACAACACTCGTAACTTTCATCGGTGGTCAGACGAAAATCCAAATGCCACTGTGAAAACAAATTTTCAACATCGCTTCTCTGCCAATGTGTGGTGCGGTATCATCGATGATCAGCTGATTGGCCCTGTTACTTTAGAGAATCGTCTTACAGGACAAAGTTACCTAGAATTTCTGCAAAATGAATTGCTAGGACTATTGGAGGATGTTCCTTTGGCTACACGCGCTGGTATGTACTTTCAGCATGACGGAGCTACTCCACATTCTACCCGTCTGGTCTGCTTTTGTATTTGTAGATTCAAACAGCTCTATCTCCGTAACCATTCAGAATTAGACACATGTTCATATGAACTTTTTTTCTCACAATGACCGATACTATCACCTCCCGAAGTATTGCCCTTTCCTCCTGAAACACCCTGTATACATTACCGTATAGCTAGAAATAAACATGATTTTTGCGAGTTAAACTACACACTGGTTTAACTAGATATAATTTAAAGGTTATTAGAGCACAGTATACTGTACTGTGCAATATTAATCGTAACATAATGGCTTGTTCTTTTAAATGAACTGTGCATGTGTTACTTTATGCGTTCAAACGCGTGGTGTGTCTTTGGATTTGGTCAATTATTAAAGTTAACTTACTTTAATTTTGAGTGTTATTTTCTTGTCTCCTCTTGTGTCTCCTCTTCAGTATCTGTCATAACATCCACCAAATTCACCACATTGGTATTGTCCCATATAACGGTGTCAGCAGTTTCCAGTAAGACGAATTCAGTGGGATGGAAACCATCTGCAACGTCTTTTCTCATGCTAACTCTGTACACTACAAGATGTACAGTATTAATGAAGTACAGTACACTGTATACAGTACCCTGTCTGTACAGTGTACAGTATTGTAAAGACTGTACTGTGCACAAATGTTATAAAATATGAAAACAAAAAAGACCACGTACACACAACACTGATGACAAGAACTTTACAGTACTGTAACGTTGTCTACACTACTGCCTTTTCTTGGGATTGTCATTGAATAATTTATCAAGCCTTTACCCTACTGTATTGTATAAAGTTTTTGTTATTTTATGTACGAATTAAATGTTATTAATTTTTACATACATTATTACGGTATAATAATGAAAAAATAATACTGAACAAAGAAACCATCGAATGCTGTCTCATCTCTTAATCCCCGCCACGCGGTCATCTCTCGTCACAATCTTCTGTGCTCACACATACGAAAGTATCGCGCTGTCGTGCTGCGGTGCATTTCCGTGCTTTTTGTGCTAATTTTTATTGTGCATTATGGCTTACAAGAAGCCTACTGATAGTGGTGCATCTTCTGCGGGTGTGCCGAAGAAGTTGGCACGTAATATCGGATTTAAAGTGAAAGTGTTTGACCGAGTGGCTGCTGGAGAATTCAGCAAGCAAGATCGCCTGTAAGGTTGGTCTCAGCGAGTCCACGATACGGACTATAAAAAGTCCGAAGACGCCATCCGTAAAGCGTATGCATCTCCTGCAGTGTCGAAGGAAGTGAAGGCAGTGAAGCCAATAAACCACGAGCGAGTGGAGCAGACGCTCATTATCTAGATTAAGGATAACAACAAGCGTGGCATCCCCACGACTGGACCTACCATACATGTAAATACCAAGCCAAACTCCGTATCAGCAGTTGGATGACCATCGTCTGTCTGCGCGAGAAACGACAGTCAACTATCATCCTGTTCTTTTCTCCAACACCTCGACATCCAGCTGCTGCCTCCGCCTATTCCCAGGACCAGATTAACTATTAGGCCAGAGCTTTCCAAACTTTTCACGTTGCCGACACACTATTTAAGCATAAAAATTTTCACGATACATTAATTAATTTTTTTATCAAATATCAAATATCAGATAATTTTTCAGTAGGTGGTTTATCTTGTAGCCGATTTTGTTGATAGAAAAATCAAAATTTTCAAAATACAAAAAACTAATGTGTCGCGACACAGTTTGGAAAGCTCTGTATTAGGCTAATAAGGCTGCAGTCTTAGGCCCTCGAGTTTAGGCCCTAATTTTGATATCATAAACCCTAAATCTTTGTCAGAAGGTTGGTTAAGTAATATCATATATAACTGCATAATCATATCTTCAGAGGTGGAAAATAAGAGTTTTTTTAATTTTAGTTAAGAGTTTTTTACGTCATTATATCTGATGGTGTATTATTGTCAACATGTGTGTATGATTTTCATTCATTCTTGTATGATTGGTTTCAAAGGGTAAATCTGTTTTCGAAATTGTTTTTCAGACGTTGGGAATTTGAGCCTAGTGTAATGATCATTCAGCATGTCGAAGAAAGGGGGATGTTTTGTTTGATATCACAGTTTAAAGACAGGAAGGAAGAAATCATTCTCTATTTGAATTGTATGCTGTTTTTGCTGTTTTTTTTTTTTCTTTTTTGTACATAGCTTTGATTTTGGTTAGTTGTTAAATTTGGATAAATATACATTTCTATTTGTTTGAAGATTTTATGCATTGCATACAATATATATACATATACAGGCCCTTCCCTCTTATTAGCCTTTAGGCCCCTCGCAGCCTTAATCCGCCCATGCCTATTCTTCCGCCGCTGCTAATGACCCAGATAATCCTCAACCCTCGTCGTCTGGCCTTTAAATTGCCTCTCTATGTCTTTCTTTCTTTCTTTCTCTACTCTAGCTTTTCTCTCGCAACCATTCATTCACTTCCAAACTCACTCATCCATCCATTCATTCACTCATTCACTTCAAATTCTCTCTCTCTCTCTCTCTCTCACTCTGGCCAGTCGTCAACCCGGGGATGGCTGGATAGGGTGTGTTCATTCCCGTTCGGAAGCAAAGGCTGCCTGCTTACTCCTCGAACGTCCGTTTCTTTTTTCTCTTTTCTCTTCTGTCTCCACCCTTTTCCTTTCTTGTCTCTCATCGCTTCTTCTGATTCTTCTAACTTCCCCCAACTTTTGTGTTGAGATCTATATCACAGGGGTTTCAGCTTCTTATTAAGAATCTTGGTTTCTTTGTTCCCCCTTATTCTCGTGAGGGTGGAGGTCTCCTCTCTTCAGCATTTTGACGTTTGACTTTTCATGCATGGTTCTAATGAATAAGTATTTTAGTTTCGATAAACGTCGTTCAGTCCTTTGAGAAAAGATGTGATGTTTGTCAACCCGTTGCTTTTATTGTAGGACTATATGCAGGGCCGCTGAGAGGGCGGGGATGCCGGGTTAAATCCCCAGGGCCAGGACCTCTAGGGGGCCCGGAAAGAGGGGGGATAAATCTAAAAATATTAATAAAGCAATTGATTAAATAACAAAGAGGAAATATAATTAATGAACGTACATTTTATAGAGATTATCATACTCTATGTTTTGAATAGTGACTTGGACATATAATCAGTTTGCTTGTTATGTACACAAAAAATATTCATAATAAAATACTGAGTAAACAGGGGGGCCCATATACCAATCCTTCCGCGGGGCCCGTGGCAGCTCTCGCTGGCCCTGATTATATGTCCTACATAGCTGTCCTTGCAGTCAATAGATAGACGTGTTTAGTGACAATTCTTACAAGCAGACACCTCACGCCGACAAGATTCTCCTCCACCGCATCTCTACCTCAAACAAGGCGCTTCTTTGTTTTCAACCGGAGACAGTACATCGGAGCTCTCCCTCTCTGCTTCACGTTTCCATAATGATGTCACACCTTACCCTCAAGGCATCCAGATCAAGCTATCTACTTTCAGTCACAAGCTAGCCTTCGTCATGTAACGATTATTTTAACACGCCCTTCACGTGGGCATATTTTGTCATTATTCAGTTGTCATTTATATACCGTGTATTTGTCCATCAATACAATTAACATTTATTCTCGACAATTCATTTAGCATACGTAATCGCCCATTTAAATTCGAGCATTGTAACGTTAACAACAGTAACTTTATTACTGATTTTGTTTAGTTTACTAAAGGAAGAGAAAACTATCAATTTCCCTTATTAATTAATGATATTTGTTTATTCTGATCGAAAGATCAGATGGGGACTTCAATCAAGTAAATTTTAATTACTTTAACTTCATCTAATTACATTTATTATAATAGGGCCTAGGAACACTTTAGTTATTTAGGTAGCTGTTCCTTATGTTATAAATAGTTCTATATGGATAAAAGTTGTTGAATATACATTTAAAGTTACATCGTGAATATCTATTTTTAACAATGAATTTAAACGCAGAAGAAAGTTTGGTACTGAATGCTCTCAAATAGGGTTATATATATATAACCTTTAACCTTTGGTTAACCTTTGGTTAGCTTCCGCCCGAATTGTTCATTCTGACGAAGGTTAAGCTTTTCACTCCACCTTAGACCTACAGTTTAACGTGGAATCCGAGCCACGCCCCATCAGCAGCCCAGCGTCTTAACCACTAGGCCACCTAGGGTACCCATTTATCTACCAACCATTTTCTTTTTTATTGTGTGGAAGGATGAACAGCTGGGTTTTGCTGCGCGCCGGCTGCCGTCGGGTCTCGAACCCGGGGCCGATGGATTCTGTAGTCAGCGACGCTAACCATTACACCACCGAGGGTAGTTTTACAAAGGTATTTAATTAAGGAACAACTGAGGTAAGTAAATTTGGTTGATGTGTATATATATATATATATTATACATGTTAACCCCTCCGTCTATGGCCTGGGTAGGTTCGAATTCGACGGGGGTTCTAGTTAGGTGGCAGCAACGGATGTGTTATTTGCGGTAGTTTCTTCTATATTATTCTCCGAGTTCTTCTATAGTGACTCGGAGGATTCTGGTAGACTTACTAAAATTCTCTGAAGATTCCCGGATTCTTCTTATAGCGTATCGGGGAATTTGACTGACTAAGTTCCTGAAGAGAACAAGGCTCGAAGGAGAAGATAAAGACTATTTCTTACTGGATTTTACTGCAAAAAGGTACAGGAAGTGCTCAGCCTTCGAATCTATTTCTTAATGCCTATGGAAGAATTTTACTGGGGTTTATATACCCCAAAACTGCTAACATCATTGTTATTAAATGTTGAAAAGGCTGCATTATTTTTGCACAATATTTGAAAATAAAGTAAATCTTTTAGCTGTGGTAAGGTTTAAACGAATAAACAAGATATTTGAAGATGAAGTCATATTTTTATCTTAAACCGCGGATTTTCAGATCTGATGTTATCATGATCTGCCAAGTTAACTAAAAGTGGAAATTGGACTATGCACCTTTACACTAAAATATGCATATGAGTAAAATTTAAAGGTTTAAGATGTACAATTAAATGCTTAGGCAAGACATGATTTCATCTTTTATAACGAAAAGAGAATGTATACAAAATATGAACATTGCAAAGCTTAAGCAGGATTCCTTATTAAGCGAAATCTAAAAAAATGATTATGAGATTTTAAAAAGAACAAGTCACCAATTATTTTGCAAAGTAGAAAACAAATAATTTTTTTTATCCAAACTCGCATTGGGCGATTTTGGTCCTTATGTAAAAATGAATACACACACACGTACATACATATGATTATAGGCATTATATAAAGTTAAATATATACGAATATACAGGATTATATAAATACATGAACCATATAACACATGAATTTTAAAATGGATACAAGAACTATATAAATGAATACAAGAATTACATGAAGAATAAGCTAGTATAGGAATATGGGAATTATTGATGGTTCATTTTTACACACACACACACACACACACACACACATATATATATATATATATATATATATATATATATATATATATATATATATATATATATATATAGCTTAGAGGATAGCTTAGAGGATAAATGGCAGGGGACTCATGGATAGCTTGGATCAGTGGTTCCCAACCTTTTCACCATAAAGGACCCCTTTTATTTTTATTTTTTTCCCACGGACCCCATGTTTTTGAAAGATTCCGTCTACCAAACAAACTGTTTTTATTAACTAATAATTAACTCGTTTTCTCATTTTTCACTATCAAATAAAGGACATATAAGAGTATGCAATTAAAATACAGCCTATTAAAAAAGTATTAATAATTCCAGCCAAGAGCAAGGAAACTTGAAATTTTAGCCTGAGCGCCCTTATCGTGGGTAAATGTACGATTTTCATTGGAGCCTCTCGAAATATTGAAAGCTCACGGACCCCCAGTACTACCTTCGCGGACCCCCAGGGGTCCGGGGACCCCAGGTTGGGAACCACTGGCTTGGATGATCGGGTTGGTTGATTTTTTTAATTCTTTGCATTAGACTGTATTGAGCACGTCTTGTTACCTCCGGGAAGCTCGGGACATTGTGGGTAGCAAACATTTGCGAAGCTGAGCATCTCGGGGGTAATTTATGTAAGAGTCTAAAAGACCTGTTGTACAGCAAAATTAGGGTTCTGCCAGAACCTTTTTTATAATTCACCCAGAGGTGCTGTCCGTATATATCAGGTCATCCCATAAGTAATGTCGTTTTTTACGATAGATTAAGTTTAAACTAGTCCTACTCGGTTTAAGCATAAATTTTCTGAAAGTTATATCTAAGAGGAGATCTATCGTGTTTCGCTACATACTTTACAGACCTTGAAAAGTGAAGACGTGTGTTTTGCTTTATGTGAACCCCTCATAAACATGGCGGTATCAGAAGAGCATATCAGGCATATAATGCTTTACGAGTTCAAAAAAGGGAATAGTGCTACTGAAGCAACGCGAAACATTCAGGACGTTTATGGCAACGATATTCTCCATGTGAGGAAATGTCAAAGATGTTTCAAAAGTTTAGGAATGGTGACTGCTGTTTGACAGATGCAGCACGCTCTGGACGCCCTGCTGAGTTTGATGATGACCTGCTGTTAGCCGCACTTGAAGAAGACTGTTCAACAACTGTCGAAGAATTGGCCCAGAAACTCAATTCATCCCCGTCCACCATTCATCGACATTTGCAACAACTCGGGAAAGTGCCTAAGTTAGGAAAATAGGTGCCACATGAATTGTCGGTTGACAATCTGAGGGTGTGGGTAAACATTAGCATACTTCAGGGGTTCCCAAATTGTGTTCCGCGGAACACCAATTTGGGAACCCCTGGGCCATAGCTCTTCATTCCCGTGAACTCCAAGATCCGTTTTTGCACCGTTTAGTGACTGGTGATGAAAAGTGGATACTGCACCAGAATGTTAAGCGCCATCGACAGTGGGTTTGAGCCGGAGAACCAGCGACACCACAGCCAAAACCAAATCTTCACCCTCGGAAGGTGTTGCTTAGTGTTTGGTGGGATAAAGGTGATGTAATACACTTTGAAACCTCACCACACAACCAAACAATCACCGCTCAAGTCTGCTGTCAACAACTGGATCGATTGAACACTGCACTAAAAGAAAAGAGACCTTCTTTGATTAATCGGAAAGGAATCGTGTTCCACCACGACAACGCACGTCCTCATACGGCTCGGATCACTTCCGCAAAAAGTGAGGAGCTTGGGTGGGAAAACCTTCCACATCCTCCATATTCTCCAGACCTTGCGCCTTCATATTATCTTCTCTTCAGGAGTCTGCAAAACTATCTTGACGAGAAACAGTATACTTCTTTATATGACCTGCACACCAGTCTTTGTACGTTTTTGGCCTCAAAACCGCCTGAATTTTATAAACATGGCATTGAAAAGTTTGTAGGACGTTGGCAGAGTGTCATTGATTCCGATGGAAAATATATACTAGATTAAAAAGTTTCAGTTGAGTTTTTTTTGTCCTTCAAATTCCGATCTAAAAAACGACATTACTTATGGGATGACCTATTACTGCAGAAAGTAAGAAAGTACGAAAGGGAGTGTCTTTAGCTTCACTTGTACAGAATCGATAGTTCCTTATGGTCATATTCGCTTTAGCACACAGGTTTTTATATATATATATATATACATATATATGTATAGAAACGACGTAAGTATAGAGGAGCGTTCTGCACACGAGGAAGAGAAATAACGAACAAATGAAAAATGAGGTGAACCGCCCGGGAATCGAACCCAGGATCTTCCGATTGCCGGTCAGATGCGCTATCCATTACACCACGGGCCTCGATCAGTCATAAGTCGAAGTGGTGTAATGGATAGCGCATCTGACCGGCAATCGGAAGATCCTGGGTTCGATTCCAGGGCGGTTCACCTCATTTTTCATTTGTTCGTTATTTCTCTTCCTCGTGTGCAGAACGCTCCTCTATACTTACGTCGTTTCTATACATTAATATACTGCGTGGTCATTGCAGTTAAATGTGTGTATATATATATATATATAGTATATATATATACTGTAGCTGCACTTAAATTCAACATTACTGTATTATTTCTCATTAATTGTATATATTTCTCTCCAAAGGAGTTCACCTTGTTAGTGAAGAAGCATTCGAAGCTATGAGAACTACGAAAACGCCAGCCGACAGTCGGCGCACAGGAGGCCTGCGAATAACTCCGCATACAATCTCAACAGTCGACTTTCCCATTCTCTGCTCAACTGGGCGGTAACCCCTTATTCTCGTATTCTGTATTTAGTGAAATTGTTTGAGAACTACTGTTAAATGGCTTTCATCGATAAAGACTTTCATAGTATATGTGCCGATATTAATCATTTCAATTCATTACCAAAAATTCTGTATCCAGTGTAGAGAATCTAGAACAGGAATCTGGTGTAGGCAATTGCATGGTCTCATCGATGGATGAGTTTAATGCCTTTGTATTGCAAAAAGATATTTATAAAAATCTTTCAGTGCTAAATCTAAACATTCGAAGCTTACCGAGGAATTATAGCTACTTATTGGCCCTCTTGAAAACTTCTACGGTCAAATTTAGTGTTATAATTCTCACGGAAACCTGGTTAAATAGTAGTATTAAAAACCTATATAATATAGATAATTACGTTGCTCATCATACTGTAAGAGATGGTCAGATTGGTGGGGGGTATCTCTATGTATGTGCATCAAACTTACGACTCTAACGAAGTATCTTCTCTATGTAATAGTGACAATGAAAACCTGATTGTGAATATAAAAGACAAAAGTAATGTATATTCTGTCCATGCAATATATAGACCACCTAATACTAATATCAATAACTTTTTAATTCACTTAGATAACATGTTATGCAACTTTCATAAATCGAATGCCATAGTTGCGGGAGACTTCAACATCAATTTGCAATCTGAAGCAATCTCTCATAAATTTTTAAACTTAATGAATTGTTTCTATCTTAGTCATTCTATTACCAAACCCACTCGAGTCTGCAGCTATGGTAATCGAATAACAGAATCTACGATTGATAATATATTTGTAAATAGCAATGCCCTCGTAAATTCTGGAATTATAACCCCTAACATCAGTGATCATTTTCCTACTTACACTATATTCAATAACATTGTTCAGGCTGCGGACGGACAAAACAACTATTGATTACAGAATATTCGTAGAGGTTAACAAAAGAAAATTTATTGGGGCTGTAGAAAATACTCGACTTGACTGTGACGAACCTTTAAATGACCCAGATCATATGTTTCAGTTCTTCTATAACACCTTATTCCATATGTTTAATATTTGCTTTCCTTTAAGGAGAAAAACAGTTTCGCCCAAAAGTGCCGCAAATCCATGAATCACTCCAGGAATTATCAATTCAATAAAGAACAGAGATAAATTATTCAAATTGCAATTGCCGAGCAAAATTCCTAAAATACAATATACTAAATACAGAAACAAATTAACTAACATAATCAAAATTACAAAATATAACTATTATAACAATAAATTTTCCAAACATAAAGGAGACATCGGAAAACAAATTAAGAAAAATTCAATAGAGAAATTAAATGTTGATAATAAAGAAATTAGTGATGATACTGCTATTGCAGACTCTTTAAATGCACACTTTACTTCAATAGCGGATAAGCTTCGCGCACAATTAATAAATAATGATGACTCACCTCTAGAATATATGCCACTCAGCCCACTAAATTCATTTTCTTTTGTTCCTGCTACCTCTACTGAGGTCCAGAATATTATTGGTAAATTAAAAAATACAAAAAATAATATTCATAACATTCCTGTACCTATACTGAAACTTGGAAAAGATAAGATATCTGTAACTTTGGCTAAAATTATCAATCAAAGTATTTCCAAAGGAATATTCCATCAATGCTAAAAAACTGGTTGTATAACACCCCTTTTTAAAGGGGGTGATCCTACACTAGCAACAAATTACAGGCCGGTGTGTTCATTATCTGTGTTCAGCAAAGTTTTTTAAAAAATTGTAAATAGTAGAATGCAGCGATATTTAGAATCCTACAATTTATTATCTCCAAATCAATATGGCTTCCGTAATAATAAAACAACGGAAATGGCTATTTTAAATCTTATGGAAAACGTAAATATAGCTAAGGAGAACAAAGAAATAATGATATCAATATTTATGGATTTGAGTAAGGCGTTTGATGTAATAGACCATAATATTCTACTTAATAAATTATATTGTTACGGCTTTAGAGGAGCAATCAGTGATTGGTTTAAAAGTTATTTGTCCAATAGATATCATTTTGTATCAGTAAATAAGGTTTGCTCAACTAAAGCGCTTGTCAAACATGGTGTGCCACAGGGCTCAGTTCTGGGTCCACTGTTATTTTTATTATATAAATGACCTTCCACGTTCATCTGATATACTGAACTTCATAATGTTTGCAGATGATACAACTGTCTCTTTTTCTTGCAAAGATGTTAATACAGCTAAGAATATATTTCATTCAGAATTCATCAGTGTAATGAAATGGTTGACCACCAATAAACTCTTCCTAAATACCAGTAAAACAAATTTCATGATTTTCACTAATAAAAGAAATGTATATCTTGATGAACTTAATGTTAATGAAATCGCCATAAAGGAGTGTACTGTAACAAAATTTCTTGGTGTAATGCTAGATAAGAATTTGCAATGGAGTGATCATGTAAATTATATCGCGAAAAAGATTTCAAGGAGCGTTGCTATAATGTTTAAACTTAGAAATGTAGTCCCTAAACAAGTTTTATTGACTCTTTATCATACTCTTGTTCTTCCTTATATAACATACTGCACCCTTGTTTGGGGAAACTCCGCTAACAACGCATTAAATGGTATCTTTGTCATCCAAAAACGAGCAAAAAGGTTATTATCTGATGCTGATTTCCTTGATCACTCTAGTGCATTATTTAAAGAACTAAACCTACTAAAGCTCAAAGATATAACCAAACTGGCACATTTTATTTTTATTTACGAGTGTAAGAACAAAATCATTAATTTGCAATGGGTAAAAAGATATTTTGTAACTCATCAAGAAATCCACTCGTATCAGACCAGAAATAGATCAAAGCTTGTTATACCTCAATTTAGATTGTCTTCATCTCAAAAACTACCCATTTTCATTGGAGTGAAACTATGGAATGCCGATATAAAAAATATTGTGAATGTAAATTTGTTTAAAACCAAGTTGAAATCCCGATTAATAATGGCATACTAACAAAAATCTAGGATTAATGTCCACTAATATTGTTTAATATTGTCCATTAATATTGTTTAATATTGTAATACATGTTTTAACTATTAATAATACTTATTTGCTTATTTATTTATTATTATAAATTTATAACAACTAGCTGCTTATTTTTAATAAGAGCCCAGTAAAGCCTAAAGCTTAAGGGCCAAATTAAATTAAATAAATAGTCGAAAAATAGTAAAAAAATAAAATAAAAAATAAAAAAACCCTGTCATTGTATTATTAATATTTGTCATATGGACTATGGTCTGCCAATAAACTTTTTCATTTTCATTTTCATTATTCATAAAATTGTTTACAATTTTATCAAATTCGTGAGAAGGGTACAATTTTTTTTGTGACGAATTCCTTCATTCCATTTCGTGACGAAGAGGTAGTTGTTTAACGGCAAAGGTCACGCAATGGAGGGGACCTACAGCCTTTACGTGGAATCCAAACCACGGGTCACTACTCACTACATACTCTGGATGCGGAGGACGATCCCCCATCCAGCTACTATCCAAACCCAATATTGCTTAGCTTTGCTGATCAACGGGAAGAGGCATCAAATTTCCTTCACATCCATATTTTTTTATTCGTTTTAAAAAACTCTCAACTTATCTTTGGTTTATTATTACATCTGATACTCTGTGTTCATGGTTTATAAGCTTTTACACTTCGTGAACTGGTACAAATATTTATTCACAACAGCATATATATATATATATATATATATATATATATATATATATGTTATTAAAACCTTCAATGATTCTCCCTTAATGTGTATACTAAATTTGGTGCAGATTACCCTAGCCGTTTAGGCGTCTATAAACAAACAGACATTATCATCATCATAATCAAATACTAACCCACTTTTTTTGTTATACTCTTCATACTTTTTTTTTCTTTTCTCATCCTCTCTTTACGTGCATGTCTGTAGTTTGCATTGTATGACAGTGTTTCTTTGAGTTAAGACTGTGTTTGCATGGTTTGTAAGCGTTCTTATTTTACTTCTTTTCATCTTTCACCCCTTTCCTATTCTCTTCAACTATTTTTCCGATTTGTCGGCAGTGGCCGGCGGATGATGATGGTGAGTCTTTCTCTCTCTCTCTTTCAGAATGAATGTTAACCCACGAATGATAGGTTTTGCTACTTACTTAACCCCTTATTCTCTTTTTTTAACTCCCTATTCTCTTCTTTTGACCCCCTACGCTCTTCTTTCTCTCGGGCTAACCTTAGAGTGGATCTTAGGGTCTTTGTTAGCCTTAGCTTCTGTAGATCTTGTAGATCATCCCCCTCTCTCTCTCTCTCTCTCTCTCTCTCTCTCTCTCTATATATATATATATATATATATATATATATATATATATATATATAGAGAGAGAGAGAGAGAGAGAGAGAGAGAGAGAGAGAGAGCGAGAGAGAGAGAGAGAGAAGAGAGATATGCCAAAAATGGGGGTTTTTTTTGGCTTCCATGTTTTTCTGCTAAAACAAATTTTTTTTATTAGAATTTTTTGTTTTTTATATTTTCAAATTGTGCAAAAATAGAAATTGTTTTAGATGGAGGACAAACATTATATTTATTTGAAATAGGTAGGTAAAGGTTACTCATTCTCATTTTAGTACTTTTTTCTTTTCCTACTTTTCAAATTAAAATTATGAACCTTTAATTTTATTTACTTATTTTTTTTATTGTTCATCAGAGTTAATTTGACATTCATGGTACAACATAAGACGGGTACTGATTAGGGATGAAATAATACCGACAATTTTTAATACCGGTATTTGAACAATTATTTTACTGATACCGGTGTTGATACCGGTTTTATGCAGAGAATAATTTATAATGATTTTTTTGGTGCCACCCTGCCAAGTGCCAACCCTCCCACGAGCCTGCAGGACCTGTAGTACTCACCACATTAACGACAATAAAAACTGAAGTTACTTTTTAAATTCTGTCACCGACACCAAAGGAAAAATACCATTGATTGAAAAAAGTTTGAACAGCAGCTCCTAGGGAAAGGCAGGAAAAAGGAAGGACTATTTATAATGATGAAGTATATCAGATAACGAAAGGCAAAAGGGGAAAATAAGTTTTAAAAAAAAAGTTTATTAATAATTTTGCATATTTATTTCTTATTTTGGTTATTTCTTCTTCAATAGATTTTTTGTTAATAAATGTATCGAAAGTTTTTTGTTTTTTATGTTGCTGATTTTCACCTATCTTGATTTCAGCAACATTTAAATTATGAATTGTTTTCAAATGAACAAATAATCTACTAGTTGAGCCCCACTGCACTTTATAACTTTTTCACACTTTGAACATTTAGCTTCGTCTTTATTTTTCTTAATAAAATAATTCCACACGATTGATTTGTTTGACATTCTTGTAAGAGATTCGAAGGGGTAGATTATTTAAAGTAAGAAATAGCTTATTCCCATATCACAAGACTGCAATGCGCACGTAACAAAAGTACAAAATTTAACTTGTGAAATATGCGCATCAATCAACCACTGCAAACGTCTAGTACGAAATTCGAAATCTGAATGAACTCAATAACGAATCTAAAAAAGCAACGCGAGGTTTTGGAATCGTGTAAAAACGTTTTTGAACGTTTCAATACGTATTTATACGATTTCAAATGTTTAAGGCGAGAGTTCTGGATGATAGTTTCCCTTTTCAGAAAAACGGACACATCATATAACGTCAATAACATATTATAACAAATGATAAATTGTGACATACACTAATGACGCCCCTCAAAGATATACTGCGTGTGTAAGTTATGTATGAAGATAAATCATTATTTCTACTTACATTGGCCACAAAATCCTACAAAAAACAAATCTTTGTTAACTTGATATTTGCTGATTGCTCCCACAATAAAGACAATAGGCAGTTCTTCAATAACGAAAACCCGGTATCGATAATCACGATATCGGTATCGTGTCTCTTGACCAATACCGGTATAAATACCGGTTTTTCAATACCGGCTTTCATCACTAGTACTGACCGTATCCTGAGTCGGTAACTTACGTGAGCACCTTAACTAAAGTTAATTTATTTTAAATACAAGATATTGGGTATTTTGTAAAGTCCTCGCTAAAAAAAATAAAAAAAATAAAGTAACTTTTGTTTAATTATTATTACTAGTACAGTTCCCGCCGCTTCGCTGACGGTTAGACAGGCTAAACTACAAAAAAAGAACCCAGCCGTGAAAATTTTGAGCTTCACATTGTGTCAACATTTCTGAATCTGGTATCTCCCAAAACCTCCTCACCCCCATTCATACAACTTGGGGGCTAA
>JAJOZX010004599.1:305000-375000 GCA_023014485.1 Bathynomus jamesi | reverse complement strand
CCACTTTCTGTAAAAAAAAAAAAATATCAAGAAATTTACACAAACAGTGAAATCTGACAAATTTGAGACACAGCCACCCGCAACGAAGGCTACCAGAACACTAATTTGAGAATGCGTTGGATAGCTCTCATATCAGCGAGCAACCTCAAATTACAGATGTCGCTAGAACAATAGAAAGTGAATTACGTGTCTCTGAATATTAAGGGAAAATATTGTATTTTCTTGAGTGATCGGATACTTTTCGCGGGCACTGTAGATTTCTTTCCTGAAAACCTTGGCGCGGTGAGTGGCGAACAGGGGTAACGCTTCCATCAAGACATCCAGTCAATGGAAAATCGCTACCAAGGTTTCTGGAACGAAAGTATGCTGGCAGACTACTACTGGATGTTGTACGCGACGATCCGGACAAGGTTTACAGAAGAAAATCGTACTCGCAACGTTTTGAGGTTGGTGTACATGTTTTTATGAATAAAGTTGTACTTTTACGATAAATTTCCTGAAATTAACACCAGTCATATCGTACTCGCAACGTTCCTTAGGTTGGTGCACATTTCTTTTTATGAATAAAGTTGTACTTTTACGATGACTTGTGCTAAAAATAACACCAGTCATATTTCGATAATTAAATGGGCTAGAGGAAACCCGAAAACAGATTTGGAATCAGCGTACAAAACTGGTCTAGAAAAGTGTGTTTACATCTTTGATGAGAGAAAAAGTTCGATTTTGTCGACCAGTGTTATTAGAGTCTGTGAATAATTCACGAGTTAATTCATCAGCGTTATTAAAAGTATCCTTAACGTAGAGTATATAAGCCACTAATAACGTAATTGGGAAAATTAATCATGAATTAGTTACTAGCAACATAAACTGCTAAATGTTATTTACTCTTCATTAATTCATTTAATTTGTTAAAAAAGAATGGAAGTTAATTAGAATATTTCGCTGCTAATTTACTCTATACGAATGAAGTGCATTTGGATATAAATGAATAATGATTGCAGACTGAAATTGAAATTGGTGTTATAAGCTTTGTTACTTCGATGGATGCTACAAGACTTTCTGCAAGTAACTTTGAAAGGTCGTTTCAAGTTACGCTAAGTTGATTATAGCGTGAAATATTACAAAACTTGGGAAATAGTAGCTTTCAGTCATCACCACAAAATGGATTGCAAAGATGCCACGGGGCGCGAACCAGTCAGAAGTCAGGGAATTTTCGTTATTCTCGCATGTTAATTTTCCTCAGAATTCAAGTTCATTTTTATGAAAATTTGGGCACTTGGAAGGCAGCTGATCGTAGTGACGTCAACTCACTTTTCAAAAGATCTGCACTTAAACACAAGTTTGAATACACACCCACACCCACACGGAAATATATATTATATATATATATATATATATATATATATATTATATATATATACACACAGGGTAAGTCAAAAGTCTCCATACATAGGCAAAATGGTCACTTTATTATGCAATCACTTGTAAGTCACAAAATATGCTCTATGTGGGCACCATTACACTGAATGCACATACGGATGCGTTCCTCTCAGTCATGGCAAACACGCATTAACACGTCTGGTGTAATGCGTGCCCACGCATCACGAATGCGTTCCTTTAGGTGGTCCGTGTTTTGTATTTTCACCTGGTACACCATGGCCTTCAAGTGCCCCCACAAGTAAAAATCAAAGGAGGTGAGGTCTGGGGACCTCGGAGTCCATTACACGGGAATCACAGCGGCCAATCCAGTGACCCGGAAACTGCTGATCCAGCCACTGGCGTACGCAGATACCGTAATGGGGTGGCGCCGTCTTGCCGAAAGTACGCTGGAAATCCTCCGTCCTCGTTCAGCAGGGACGGCATGACTGTGTCTTGCAGCATGTTTAGATACATTTCGGCATTCAGATTGGTGTCAATGTTAAAAGGGCCAACAATTGTGTTGCCCCATATCCCGCATCACACCATCACTTTTCCAGCGCCTTGCTTCTTTGAGGGACTCACCCTGTGCGGGTTGTCATCACTCCAATAACGTACGTTTTGACGATTAACCTCTCCACGAACATAAAAGTTGGCTTCATCTGAAAACAGGATGCCAGCCGAGAACTCCGTGTCCTCGTCCACTTTTGTTCTTGCCCATTCACAGAATTCCAGCCGCCTGTCCGGGTCGTCTTCGCTAAGATACTGCAACATTTGCATTTTGTATGGATGCCATCTGTGCTCTTTCATAATGCGGACGATACTCCTTTGGCTGACACCGGATTCTGAAGACATCCGTCTAGTGCTTTTTTGGGGACTCTTTGCGAAATCTGCCAGCACCATGGTCACTGTGCCTCCATCGGTGGCTGTTCGTGGACGGCCACTTCTCGGTTGGTCTGCAACACTTCCAGTCTTCTTGAACTTCTCAATGAGTTTGGCAACGGTGTCATGTGTGATGTGCGTGGCGGGGGCGTGTCTCCTGTTAAAATCCTCGGCAAACTTGCGACAGCTTCCTGATCCTGCCAGAAGAATGATCTCTATAAGCTCTTCTTGGGACAAAGGCATCTCAGCACATCACCTGCAAAAAAATAAAGAAATAAATAATTATTTATTTATCATGACCATTTTTCCTATGTATGGAGACTTTAACTCACCCTGTATATATATATATATTATATATATTATATATATATATATATATATATATATATATATATAATATATATATATATATAGTGAAAAAGAAGAAACAGACAGAAAAACAGACAAAGAACAGCCAAAGGAATATTTCCCCACCATTCTCAAACATCTTAGAATCACATGGAAGCGAAAGACGCACTTGTTTTCAAGGAATCAGAAATAACGCTAGCCTCTTAGCAACAAAGGACGCGTAGAACGCGTCTCAAGAAAGCTCGCGAAACTCCGCGTCTCAGATCAGATGTTATATAAGCGAGAGTCCACTGATACACTTCCTCACTCGCTCACTCTCACTCTCATCCATTTCGTCTCTCAGCAGTCATCACTTCTCGCCTTGTTCGTCCCGTCTCAGCATCCTTCGTCAGCAGCACCACACGTTAAGACACCCGCTCTCCGGCCTTTGCCGGAGAGCGGCCTGCTGTTCCTTCAAGACTCAGGTCTATCATCAAGTAAGACCTTCTAAAGACCGCCTGCAGACGCATTCCTTTGAAGCCCACCGCCGTTCGACCTCAGCCGGCTTCAGCCCCTCAAGCATCATCTCAACTCTACGTGAAGCGAATCAACACTTCAGGCGACTGGCGCCCGTTCAAGAAGCTCCAATAGGACGGTCAACATCACCTCCGGCCTACGTTCTACAAGGTCAACCTTCTAGCTTATCCTTCATCTCAAGGGGTATTTTCAACAATGTCGGTAAGCTCTCTGTGCCTCGTTCTTAAGCAATGCTCGCTGGGCCTACAGAGCGTAACCACAACGGCGTGATTAGGCTATACCTAAAGTGCTTTCAATACCGTTCAAACTAACATTCCGTTAAGACTGCAGTAGGCCCAGTTCAAGTGTCATTCTCCAATACCGTATTCGTGTACCATCCTGTTCATTCACGTAATCCATAAATACTTTGTATCCGTTTATTTTTGATTTATTTCAGCATTTCATTATTGACGGCCGAATCCACTTACCGTGTACTAAACGCACGTGCATTTTTTATACCATTACTAGGCCCATTCAATGTTCCATTTATGCGTAAATCTAGCCTGCCTAAATGAAGGCCTAATCCATTTACAGTGTACCAACTTACGTGCATTTCTTCCAATCATTATTAGGCAGCATCTTGTTTATGTTTCACGTTTGCATACCATTAGCATACCATAAAAATGAGTGTATTACTTAACAATTAATCTGCATAACCATTTCCTCATTTGCTAATCCTCAATCATATTTAGCGTACTATAAATGCCGTTTTATAACTGTTAATCACCGTAAATACCTTCAATGTCATTGTTATTCACTGTGAACAAATAACTTAATTATTTTCTTAGTTAAACACAAAACAACAAGGTGATTTTTATAACCTTATCATCTGCTTGGGTGTAATCTAAGCTGGTGACCTCGAATCAATTCGTATCACTCAGAAGTAATTATAGTAGGCCTACTCCATTAGCCACCTTCAAACCGGTGATACCATAGCGCAGGGGGTTCCCAAATTGTGTTCCGCCGAACGCTTCTCACGGTATACAAGTGTTCCGCGGAACACCAATTTGGGAACCCCTGCCATAGGGCATCATAAATTATTGACTCAGCCTTTCATTAACAGTCAATCATTACATCAATTAATCATTAGCACTAAATTAATCAGCATCACCTCACTCGGCTAATACTAGGCCCACTATAAATTGGTTAACCCTGGAGTGACTCGAACGTTATTTTACGTTATTTATTCACAGTGATCCTTGTGTTTAGCTATTACTGACCATTTCATTTTCTGCAGCCATATCAAATAACTTTTATGTAAATATGGTATGCATAAATCCAAAGTGAAATTAACGAGGCCTACTTGCAAACACTGACTTTCGTTTCGTGCGGTACGTTATTAATGCCTTTACTGTCTCGCGGTCATGTGCGCGACACAACACTGAAACTTTTGGATTCAAGTTGACGCCCCCTTGAGTCGAGTCTCACTGCCTCCTGACGGCAGGGGCGCGGCGACCCCGTGGAGAAGCCACCACTGGCATTGTGTCCAGCACCGCCGTCACACGGATCGTGGAGGGACTCACGGAACTCACCTCCGGACATCTCAGGACAAAACTTACCCCCCACCCACCCACCCGGCGCTGCAGTTAAGTCCCAAATTCGCTTCAAACTGCGCATTCTTTCGCCACCACCTCTTCCAAATATATTGAATGGCTCCTTTTTCGGCCGTTGTACGTTAAATTTTGACAGAAACATGACGACGCGTCCTACTGCACCAGTGAATTCTTCCTCAAGCACGACGTGTTTCTCTCCCCACTCCTACGGGAAGGCCTAAAAAGAAAGCATTCTCCAAGTAAACAAGCACGCACTCACACACGCATCCACGCAACAAAATGGCCGTACTGCAAAACAGACACTCTTCAAAAAACGTCGTTGAAGTACCCAAGCAGGAGAAGTAAATCCACGGGATGATGCAAGGAGACAGCTGAAGAAGGCAGGGGATCGCCAACCCTGTGCCTGAAGAGTGTCTGTTTTGCAGTACGGCCATTTTGTTGCGTGGATGCGTGTGTGAGTGCGTGCTTGTTTACTTGGAGAATGCTTTCTTTTTAGCCCTTCCCGTAGGAGTGGGGAGAGAAACACATCGTGCTTGAGGAAGAATTCACTGGTGCAGTAGGACGCGTCGTCATGTTTCCGTCAAAACTTAACGTACAACGGCCGAAAAAGGGACCGTTCAATATTTTTGGACGAGGTGGTGGCGAAAGAATGCGCCGTTTGAAGCGAATTTGGGACTTACTGCAGCGCCGGGGGGGTGGGGGGTGAGTTTTGTCCTGAGATGTCCGGAGGTGAGTTCCGTGAGTCCCTCCACGATCCGTGTGACGGCGGTGCTGGACACAATGCCAGTGGTGGCTTCTCCACGGGGTCGCCGCGCCCCTGCCGTCAGGAGGCAGTGAGACTCGACTCAAGGGGGCGCCAACTTGAATCCAAAAGTTTCAGCGTTGTGTCGCACACATGACCGCGAGACAGTAAAGGCATTAATAACGTACCGCACGAAACGAAAGTCAATATTTGCAAATAGGCCTCGTTAATTTCACTTTAGATTTATGCATACCGTATTTACATAAAAGTTATTTGATATGGCTGCAGAAAATGAAATGGTCAGTAATAGCTAAACACAGGGATCACTGTGAATAAATAATGTAAAATAACGTTCGAGTCACTCCAGGGTTAACCAATTTATAGTGGGCCTAGTATTAGCCGAATGAGGTGATGCTGATTAATTTAGTGCTAATGATTAATTGATGTAAAGATTGATTGTTAATGACAGGCTGGGTCAAGAATTTATGATGCCCTATGGTATCACCGGTTTGAAGGTGGCTAATGGAGTAGGCCTACTATAATTACTTCTGAGTGATACGAATTGATTCGAGGTCACCAGCTTAGATAACACCCAAACAGATGATAAGGTTATAAAAATCACCTTGTTGTTTTGTGTTTAAGTAAGAAAATAATTAAGTTATTTGTTCACAGTGAATAACTGACATTGAAGGTATTTACGGTGATTAACAGTTAAATAACGGCATTTATAGTACGCTAAATATGACTGAGGATTAGCAAATGAGGAAATGGTTATGCAGATTAATTGTTAAGTAATACACTCATTTTTATGATATGCTAATGGTATGCAAACGTGAAACATAAACAAGATGCTGCCTAATAATGATTGGAAGAAATGCACGTAAGTTGGTACACTGTAAATGGATTAGGCCTTCATTTAGGCAGGCTAGAGTTACGCATAAATGGAACATTGAATGGGCCTAGTAATGGTGTAAAGAATGCACGTGCGTTTAGTACACGGTAAGTGGATTCGGCCGTCAATAATGAAATGCTGAAATAAATCACAAAAATAAACGGATACAAAGTATTTATGGATTACGTGAATGAACAGGATGGTACACGAATACGGTATTGGAATGACACTTGAACTGGGCCTACTGCAGTCTTAACGGAAAGTTAGTTTAAACGGTATTGAAAGCACTTTAGGTATAGCCTAATCACGCCGCTGCGGTTACGCTCTGTAGGCTCAGCAAGCATTGCTTAAGAACGAGGCACAGAGAGCTTACCGACATTGTTGAAAATACCCCTTGAGATGAAGGATATGCTTGAAAGTTGACCTTGTAGATCGAAGGCCGGAGGTGATGTTGACCGTCCTATTGGAGCTTATTGAACGGGCGCCGGTCGCCTGAAGTGTTGATTCGCTTCGTGTAGAGTTAGGATGATGATTGAGGGGCTGAAGCGGGCTGAAGTCGAACGGCGCTGGGCTTCAAAGGAATTCGTCTGCAGGCGGTCTGTAGAAGGTCTTACTTGATGATAGACCTGAGTCTTGAAGGAACAGCAGGCCGCTCTCCGGCAAAGGCCAGAGAGCGGGTGTCTTGACGTGTGGTACTGCTGACGAAGGATGCTGAGACGGGACGAACAAGACGAGAAGTGATGACTGCTGAGAAACGAAATGAATGAGAGTGAGAGTGAGCGAGTGAGGAAGTGTATCAGTGGACTCTCGCTTATACAGGGTGTACATAAAGTCAGGATCTATTTTTGTGAAGCACTTGGAAATTATATGGAATTCAATCATAAAATGATAAAGTGGTAACATTTATTAAATAATTAAGAGTAGGATTCGACGTGACGCCCATCAGTATCCCTGCACAGCTCAAATCGTTCCTCAGCATTTCTAAACACATTCTGGAGCATTTGCGGGGTTATGTTATCTGCAGCAGTTCGTATACGTGTACGTAAGTTTTCAAGACTCGTAATCTTCGTCTGATAGACGTGCGATTTGATAAAGCCCCATGCAAAGAAATCTAAAGGGTTTAAATCTGGTGATCTCGCTGGCCAAGGTCTGTTGCTTCCGCGTCCGATCCAGCGATTTGGAAAACGTCCATTTAGATAATCCTGAACAATTTTGGCATAGTGACAAGGAGCACCATCATGTTGATAGAAGACGGTACTAACAATCCTATCCCCAATCAGCTGAGGTTCAAGGAATTGCTGCAACATGTCCAGATAAATAAGCCCCGTAACTGTAGCTTCAGCAAAGAAAAAAGGACCATAAACCTTAGATTTTGTTAAACCCATCCAGACATTAACTTCAGGTGAGTCTCTTTCCCAATTTTGGACGAAATCATTCGGTCTTTCATCTGCCCAAATTCGACAGTTATGGCGATTTACTTTTCCACACGTATGGAAAGTGGCTTCATCACTAAAGAGAATGTTGTCCATTAAATTATCACTCCAGATTTGTTCTACGAGATGAGCACACACAGCACTTCGTCGAGGGAAATCTTCCTCATGTAAATCATGTAAAACCTGCAAATGATAGCTTTTCTTCTGCAAATTAACTTTCAGAATTTTGTGCACAGATGACTTCGGGAGGCCGAGTCTGTGTGATGCAGCACGAATGGACGTACGTGGCTCCTCAGTGATAATTGCGCGTACTGCATTCACGGTAAGATCTGACATACACGGTCGTCCTGATCTTGCTTCATCATTTACAGATCCCGTTCGTTTAAATTTGTTCACCAATTTTCGTATTGTCTTGTCTATTGGCCCCGGCTTATGAAATCTCAATCTCCTTCTAAACTTCTCTCTGATGTCATTGTATTTCTTTCCCTCGATTCACCAAATTACTATTGCCGCACGCTCTTCTGTATTCATTCTAAGGACTTCTGAAAAGAAAAATAGGAAAAAATAATTATTTCACAAAAATAGATCCTGACTTTATGTACACCCTGTATAACGTCTGATCTGAGACGCGGAATTTCGCGGGCTTTCTTGAGACGCGTTCTACGCGTCCTTTTTTGCTAAGAGGCTAGCGTTATTTCTGATTCCTTGAAAACACGTGCGTCTTTCGCTTCCATGTGATTCTAAGATGTTTGAGAATGGTGGGGAAATATTCCTTTGGCTGTTCTTTGTCTGTTTTTCTGTCTGTTTCTTCTTTTTCAGTACACATATATATATATATATATATGTGGTGTAGTGGTGTAGTGGTTAGCGTCGCTGACTACGAATCCATCGGCCCCGGGTTCGAGACCCGGTGACAGCAGCCGGGGCGCAGCAAAACCCAGCTGTTCATCCTTCCACACAATAAAGAAAGTGGTTGGTAGATAAATGGGTACCCTGGGTGGCCTAGTGGTTAAGACGCTGGGCTGCTGGTGGGGCGTGGTCCGGATTGCACGTTAAACTGTAGGTCTAAGGTGGAGTGAAAAGCTTGACCTTCGTCAGAATGAACAATTCGGGCGGAAGCTAACCAAAGGTTAACCAAAGGTTAATGCATAAGCTTATTGATATTACATATTTTTAGAATTTGTCACTAAGAAATTTACGACAAATTGTGCTTTCTCTTATTAATTACACTCTAATGGTATTATTTCATAATGTCTTGCTACTTTCAAATTTATAAGAATGACTCTCCTCATATTCAATGCCGGATCGAGCTTGGTGTAGTCCGTGCAATTACACGGGGTCTCCTTGTATTGGGGTCTCACAGGACCCCCCCCCCCTTAATACCCGATTTGTTAAAAGTTTAGCTAAAATTAGACGCAATTTTCAAACAAGTCGGTTAAGGCTGTCTCATCGAACGCGGAAAGACCGCCAGGGGCATCGTGAATTGGGGCCCCACCAGGGTTCATACTACACGCTTCTACTCTACGTTTCTATGTTAGGACGGTGCCTACGCCACCACTTTACACGGACCCCATGCTACTGTAGATAAAGTTCCCCTTCATTGTATACTTTTCGATATTTCAGAGGAATTGCATTTTGGGAGTAATTTCCAAGGTACAGTTCTGGATAATTTATTTCTTCTGTCACTTTCAAAAATCTCGTTTGATTTTTTCTCTTCATGTAAAAATTATGAAATGGATAAAAAAATTAAGAGTCGCAAAGTAAACATTTTCCACATTTCTCGCGATTCATCTGTATATTCAGCGACATTGTCCTGAAAAATTTCCATGCATTTTTCTATGGATTTTTAATTTCCTTTTGGGTGTTTACAAAAGTGAGATTTGTTTTATGCATGTGTTTACTTTCCTGCTTTGCTTTCCTTTACTGGTCATTTATCATTTCATTTTTTTCCCGTTTTTACTCTCTTCTAAAAACTTTTATCTCATTTTCTTTGAAGAATTCTGCTCTTCTTCAATGCATTTCATAGGACGTCTCGCAGTTTCTTTGTTCTCTCGATAAAAGCTTTGGAAATAAGCGTAATGTAGGTTTATATATAATTTCTTATCATGAATTTTACGAATTACGTTTCTTTAGAAATAAATAAAACTGCAGAATTGAAACAGACAAAAGCTGTAGCCAAAGACTCTTTTCACCGAACATCTTATCTGAAATTGAGGAAAAACATGAATCCAAGAATTCTTTAATAAATAATGCAATGAAAAATATGGAATGTCTTTCTCTGTCATAAATTTAGTTTTTAATATTCCTGAAAATAAAATATATTCCATATCAAAATATTATACTCGGTTATTACAAGCACAAATAACAGCAATGAAAGAAGGAGTTCTGAAAGCAAATCTTCTTATGTGTGTGTATATATATATATATATACACAAACTCAGAATGGTTCCCTGAGAAAATTATATGTTAAACACAGACCGTGCACGGTCTGTGTTTAACATATATATATATATATATATATATATATATATATATAATATATAAGCACCGGACAAAAAATTAGTCACCCCTAATAGCACCGATAGTAGGAAGTTCAAGGTCACACAGAGGGCGCTGATGTAGCATTGGTAAGTGACAAGTAGCGGTGACGTAGCAGACAGGATCAGACCTGTTTCGTGAGGTGGTGAAGAACAAAGTGTGTGTTGGATATAGTCTGCAAAATGGGTCGTGAGGCAGACGTTACTCAGTGGCAAAAAGGAGCCATCGTGTTTGGCAGAGCCCACGGACACAAAATGTCTGAAGTAGCCCAATTTGTTGGTGTGTCAACGCGTACTGTCCAGCGAGTTTACAAAGAGTGGTGTAGTTCGCAATCAACTGACAATCGACGGCGTAACTGTGGCCGGAAAACAATTCTCGACAATAGGGGCCGCCGCCATGTTTCTCGTCTAGTAACTGCAAATCGTTTTCAAACCAGAGAACAATTGCTCCAAGAAACCAATGAGGTTCTCCAGCGACCAATTTCCGAACGGACATTGCGACGAGAACTGCATGCGATGGACATCTGGAGCAGGGTACCACGGAAGAGGCCGCTGTTAACAGCAAGTCACAAATTGGCACGTTATAAATGGGCTCAGAGGCACAAAAACCGGACTGCGGCAGATTGGAAACGTGTAATTTGGTCCGATGAGTCCCGTTTTTGTTTGTTCTCCAATGATGGGAGGCGACGAGTACATCGCAGGTCCAATGAAGCCTTTAATCCTGAATGCGTCGAAGGTGTTGTTCAGGCTGGAAACAGAAAGTGAAGCGCAGGAATAGACACCCACGGACTCTGGCGGAACTTCGGGACCGGCTGATGAACGAGTGGCAGCAAATCGATGTTCAGTACATGCACAACCTCGTAGAGTCTCTGCCTCGCCGGATTCGTGCGGTTATCAAGGCCAGAGGCGCCGTCACACGTTATTAGGTACATTCTGAGAGGGGTGACTAATTTTTTGTCCGGTGTGCTTATATATATATATATATATATATATATATATATATATATACAGGGTGTCTCAAAAGTCACTATCTATTTCGGTGACATTAGATGTTTTTTTTTAAAATGCTATGCTGGCATAAAGATATGTACTTCTGGTGCAAATTTGTGTATTTAAAAAAAGTTAATTGGTTTATTTCGAATTTTGTGTAATTTATAAATTTATCTTGACATGCTTGAACAATTCCTCGAACCTCAACTTCTTACAGATGGCATTCTTGACACTAGTTTTTCAGCAGGATGGAGCACCGTGCCATTATGCAATAATTGTACGTGATTATCTTGACAGACGCTTCCCCGGTCGCTGGATTGGTCGTGGAGGAACACAACCATGAACAGCACGTTCACCCGATTTAACACCATTAGATTTTTTCGCCTGGGGTTTCATTAAGTCTAAGGTGTACACTGGTAGAAGAATTAGTGATGTAGCCGAACTTCGAAATCGTATTACCGATGCAGTTCAGAAAATAACACCTCAAATGCTGGAAAGTGTGTTCCGGGAAACAACTTATCGCTTTGAGCTCTGTAGAGACACTGATGGTCGCCATGTGGAGACAGATAAATAAATAGCACTAATTCTTTGTGGCACTTACTTTGAAATAAATATATTTTTCATGTCTTAAACCAGTTTTTCATAATTCCCATTATTTTTCAAAATAGATAGTGACTTTTGAGACACCCTGTATAAAGTAAATATATTTAAAGCATAAAATAGCCTAATATTTATAAATCAACAGTCAAAGTCAATAAAACAAGTGAGCTCTTTCGTTCACAAATATCTTTTTTTTTTAAACCAAAAAGTATAGAATTTATTGTTATTGAAAACCAAATATTTGAATAATTAGTCACTTAAATTACCAACACTTTGTTTTCCTTTTCTGACAACAATAATAACCCTATATTAAACATGGTGAAGCATTTGTAGGAAAGTTGCATTTTAGTACAGTGTTCCTTATTATTTCTTATGGGACCTGAGAGTCCCACTGTGAATGAAAAGTTAAAAATAAAAGTAAATACATTTATTTAAGTATATAACTCGCTCGCATTTGCGGACCTCAATCCATTTCGTAGAGACGAAATTTCATCATCTTTTATAACTCAACCAATCCTGACCTGACCTAACCTATGCTAGCCTTACCAAATCTAACCTAATCTAATCTAACGCCAAAACACTTGTTAGTAACCTGTGTAGTCGAAGAAGTGTTGCATTGCCATAAAAGGCGGATCCAGAGGGCGGAGTAGCATGGGCTTAAATGAAGCAACGGGGCTTAATTTGGAGGCCCCATACATCCTGGTTAAACGAAATTAGGTAAAACGTTTGAAGGTTAATGTCCACGTTGCTTCAATTAAGCCCCCTGCCCCCCCCTCTGGACCCACATATGATTAGGGGGGTTGTTATTTTGAATTTTTTGGAATTACTAAGTGAGGACCCCCTCAAAATATGGACCACCAACAGTGAAACTGGGGTCAAAAACGATATTTGATTTATTGCCAGATTTGGTTTGTAATATGTCCTTTATAGGGTTTACGGGGTCGGAGAACACGAATCTGTACTCAGAATTTTGAAAATCTAATATGACAGCCAAAAATCTCCATTTTTCATCAAATTGTCATGGATGACAGCAGCCCTAATGTTATGATATACACTAAAGAATGTATTAACGCACACATACAACACAGACACGATCACCTTTCATACCACACTGTCCAGTTGTTAGCCTAATTAGCATCAGCGCATAAGTGACACCTAGTGGACCAACATCTAAACACCACAATCTAATGCTGGTTTCAGGGACCGAAAACATTATTATGCTTCACTGTGCTTTCATTACATTGTTGTATGTGCCTTTATTTATTCCCTAAGACTCCCATTTCATGCCGCAAGGTTTTCCAGTCTGATGCAACTTTTTTTTCTACTTTCAGACTTCACACCTGAGTGAACAATGAGCTACGCTCGGACGCCAAGTACACGCTCGTCCACCCAGAAGCCCTTGGGTTCAACAACCTACATAGAAACTGCTGACTTTTCAAATGGCTTGCTTCCAACGACAAAGGACATTTTGGAAAACATGTACTTACTTCGACCGGATAGAGCCGGTAAAACTGAGAGGTCAAAGGAAGTTGCAGCCGGAATTCTTGCGGACGTCCTTCAAGAACACTGGATTTTTTGTAATGTATATACAGTGACCACTAAACGCATCAAACTGAAAAGATTTCAACGAAAAAGCGAAAGAACTTTTTGATATCTTCTGCGCGGACGATGAAGTAAAGAAACGCTTAGAAAATTTTTATGGTGCGAAAATGACTCGAGAAGAATGGGACTTTCTGGAAGACCAAAGACATGATAGAAAAATGTTTTGCGAGAGTTTTGTCGACAGAAAGTGGAATAAGACCATGGGACGCAGGAAGAGAGATCTGCAGAGTTTGAAGCGAATGAGAGAGGAAGCAGAGATGGAAAGAGCGAGGAATAAAGAAATGGCTTCAGTTGAAGGCTTCAGTGAACTATCTGAGGATGATCCGAATCATAGCTACTTCCAAATTAGCACATCAGAATCAGATGAGCCTTCCGCGTCTACGGGTCGGATCACTCGGAAGCGTCGTAAACTGTCCCCAAGACCAAAAAAAAATTGAAAAGGATGAGTTGCCGCCAAAGTATCAGCACATAAGAGAAAATGTCAGAAAAGTAAGGCCCAAGGTTTACGAAGCAATGGACCAGCTCAAACGTTCTCATCACATGTCAGATAGTCAAGCTGCGGGAGCCGTAGTGATTGTTGGCAATAAACTATTTGGTCGGAAATGTAAATTTCATGACGAATCGCCAGACTTAGTATACCTAGACACTCTACCACAGTCTAGCAATATTCGACAAGCCGGAAAGAGCATTGAAGCGCTAGCATTGCATGAAATTGCGAAAGATATCATGCAATCAGATCAAAAGTCGGTAGTTACCTATTCTGTTGATGATTCGAAAAAAACGGAGCTGGTTCTTTCTCGGTGCAGGGATTGACTGTAAATGGAAAATACAGACATCTCCCGACATTTCCGATTGCTACGGAAAATAGAGAGAACTTGGCGGATTTGAAAGTTGCCATGTTGAACATACTGGAAGCAGCGAGCGGAGTTAGTTCGAAGGAACTGTTTGAAAAGATAGACTTTGTGATCACCGATCAGACATCCCATAATCTCTCTGTCGAACAAATGGCGGCCGAGAAGCTAGAATCAGAACATGCCCCGGATCATTTGTTTTGCACCCAACTCTCATGTTCAGTCGAGTGATCACTAAACAATGGACCGAAATAGAAAATGCCATTGGGCGAGATAAAATATATTCCAGCTTTCTCGTCAATGCCACAACTTCATCCTCGAGTGTGACCGAACAAGCGCTGGACTGTATAACCAGATTCATAAATCATGACTTTGACCACAAACCGTGGAACAAAGCCAACGATTTCGACGCTCATACCGCGCCGAGGGGAAACAAATCTGTCAGTCTAAAAGATGAACGTTTCAACAGATTGACGTTGACATGTGCCATAGCCTTATATCACATTGACGATGTGGGAACATTTCTCGGAAAATTTGAGCATGTGACGAACCAATTGGCCTGCATCGTACGATGCTTCCTGGATCTGGACTTCTTGAGAGTTGTGTACACGGCTGGAGCTCTCATTGGACTTCATTTAGTGGAGCCGTTCCTTTCACTGACGATATCGACCAGTACAAATTATTCAAAGCTAATTCCAGCATTTCAACAGTTATACCAAGACCTCGTTTCTACTCATCCGGCTAAACTGTTGGAAGTGGATACGCCGGCATTTGAGTTTGTGTCTGTTGAAAGATTCCAACAAGCACGATATGACGATGATATTTGCAATGCTATCAAAGTTACAGCTCTCCAAATGAGTACTGAAGTCGCAAAGGTTTTGGGTATAATATTGCTAAAGCTTGCTGAAGGATTTCAGAAACAAAAGGGAGATATCTTTGGATTCGGAGAATTTGACGAATCAGCGGAACATGCTCTCTCAAAAAGGGACTGTGAAAAACTGGACAAGGCGCCAATTCACAATTTGGACTCTGAGCGCAGTGTCGGGTTCATCAACTATGAACTCGGCAGAAGAGGCGCCAAGCAACTCGTGTGCGCGTCGGCAGCGCAGGTTAAAGCTAAATCTCTTGCGTTGATTAAAAAACAACGAACAGGGTCTTTCAAAGACTATAGGAAAATTGGAACTGCAAAAATTCCGGAAATAATGAGAGAGTGGAGCGTACGACAAGAACAATTACAGAGGCAAGGATTACAGACTAAAGAGACTAGAAGGGCCATTCACGGCTAGTGAGCAAGTGGATAATTATCTTGAAGAATCAAATGTGGACGATTCGCAGAAGCTGAACCGTCTTTATCTCGAAGTCAGATATGCACGAGATACCGCTCTTTCTGTGCCAAAGACTAGTGATATTTTTCGTCTAATGAAGGACTACAGAAAATTGCCCCTCTCAACGTATGCCACTAATTTGAAGCTTTATCTCAGCAATGTCAGCTGTAAAGCTCAGGTCACAATCAGTGAGTTTAACCATGCAGTAGTCACATTACTGAAATGAACAACATGCGTGTATGGTAATATACTATGATCTTTATACAAAGAGAGAATGTGTGAAAATCATATTGAAATCGGTCTTTGTGCGCTTAGCACGCTCCTTATTGTCCTTGGTGGTCTCAGATGGGTTGAAAGTTCATGATTTAACTGCATTAGTTCTCACAAATACCTTGTCAACTGCATAATTCTGTTCAGTGTTGTCGCAAACCCCCAATTAAATATAGTATAATGGATATTTGTAGTATTTCCATCCACATTTCACTTTCAAATGCCCAAAAATTTGTGATTTTCACCGCCACCTTCGATTTCTGCCATAATGATTTTTTAAAGTTCCATTACGAATGCGTATTCGTGTTCTGCGACCATGAAAACCCTATAAAGGACATATTACAAAGCACATCTGGCAATAAATATCGATTATATAGCAGAAAAACAGAAAATACACATATGTATGCCTTCAGAGGGGGTGGATGTACAGTGGGGTAAGAGGTTTCGGAAAAAAAATTTAAATATAAAATCGTGCTTAGAAATGGTGTCTCCAAATTTTACGCTGGTCCCGAGCAAAATTTAGGATTAACAACCCCCCTACTATGATTGCCAGTAGCTGCTAATTCTGTAGAAACCAATTATTCTTAAGTGCAGGTTTCAAATGACGTACAAGATATGCTTCCAAATATGTACGAGTATATCCACATTGTTACTGATCGAATCCAGTGAACTGAATTGAGAGTTGAATTGAAGTGAATTGATAATGTTCTCAAATAGACGAGTTCATTGGATTACAGAAATGGGTGGTTGTTCAAGACGAAATTCCTTTATACTCGACAATACGAGTGGAAAGATGACTCATTATCTTTCCGACGTAGGTAACATCACAGTTTACCATATATCTGTAAATCATTGCCTGCTAACCCAGCCAATGACTGTTCCAAGCCAGTATGATAAATGAGTAGAGAGTGGAATGACGAGTGCGCTGCGCTGCACGTAATGGATTTGGCTCAATTTAATTCTCCTTTTAAAGGGGACTTATTTTTCCCGATTTTTAGCATTACCTTTTGTTTCAGTGCCTCACTTGGACGAAGGACGTAAAATGGAACAACAAACCAACCAACCAACCATCATTGCCGACTTCAAATCCCATAGAAGTGGTCTTTAAATTTAAGGTGTTTAAATTTTAAAAACTGTAAATTAAATGCTGTAAATTAAATGCTGTAAAATTAACAGCTGTAAATGCTTTTTCTTTTTAAATTGGGGAAAATGGACTTTAAATTATTATTTTAGGTTTTAATTTGAAACCACAAAACGTCAGATATGAATATCTTTGTTAAGAATTCTAATATGTAAAATTGGGTTTGCTATGTGCAATAACACGAGATAAACATGTACAGGAATATCTGTTCGTTGCATTAAATCTTATAAAATTGACTTTAATTGGTTAAATTTCGTCAGAGCTGTTTACATTTAATAATTTCTCGAAATTTGAAACCTGCATTAAATAATAAATTCGTCTAACACCTGACCGCCAATTACAAGGTAATTATATTATTACATTTATTTATCTATTTATTTACTATTATTTTTTAAGGTTATATTTGGAGTTGGAGTTTTGTAAAATCCCCCCCGGAGGACCCGCCCTCTCTCTTTCTCTCTCACACTCCCTATATATATATATATATATATATATATATATATATATATATATACACACATACTCCCTGTGTGTGTGTGTATATATATACAGGGTGTACATAAAGTCGGGATCTATTTTTGTGAAGCACTTGGAAATTGTATGGAATTCAATCATAAAATGATAAAGTGGTAACATTTATTAAATAATTAAGAGTAGGATTCGACGTGACGCCCATCAGTATCCCTGCACAGCTCAAATCGTTCTGCAGCATTTCTAAACACATTCTGGAGCATTTGCGGGGTTATGTTATCTGCAGCAGTTCGTATACGTGTACGTAAGTTTTCAAGACTCTTAATCTTCGTCTGATAGACGTGCGATTTGATAAAGCCCCATGCAAAGAAATCTAAAGGGGTTAAATCTGGTGATCTCGCTGGCCAAGGTCTGTTGCTTCCGCGTCCGATCCAGCGATTTGGAAAACGTCCATTTAGATAATCCTGAACAATTTTGGCATAGTGACAAGGAGCACCATCATGTTGATAGAAGACGGTACTAACAATCCTATCCCCAATCAGCTGAGGTTCAAGGAATTGCTGCAACATGTCCAGATAAATAAGCCCCGTAACTGTAGCTTCAGCAAAGAAAAAAGGACCATAAACCTTAGATTTTGTTAAACCCATCCAGACATTAACTTTAGGTGAGTCTCTTTCCCAATTTTGGACGAAATCATTCGGTCTTTCATCTGCCCAAATTCGACAGTTATGGCGATTTACTTTTCCACACGTATGGAAAGTGGCTTCATCACTAAAGAGAATGTTGTCCATTAAATTATCACTCCAGATTTGTTCTACGAGATGAGCACACACAGCACTTCGTCGAGGGAAATCTTCCTCATGTAAATCATGTAAAACCTGCAAATGATAGCTTTTCTTCTGCAAATTAACTTTCAGAATTTTGTGCACAGATGACGTCGGGAGGCCGAGTCTGTGTGATGCAGCACGAACGGACGTACGTGGCTCCTCAGTGATAATTCCGCGTACTGCATTCACGGTAAGATCTGACGTACACGGTCGTCCTGATCTTGCTTCATCATTTACAGATCCCGTTCGTTTAAATTTGTTCACCAATTTTCGTATTGTCTTGTCTATTGGCCCCGGCTTATGAAATCTCCTTCTAAACTTCTCTCTGATGTCATTGTATTTCTTTCCCTCGATTCGCCAAATTACTATTGCCACACGCTCTTCTGTATTCATTCTAAGGGCTTCTGAAAAGAAAAATATAAAAAAATAATTATTTCACAAAAACAGATCCTGACTTTATGTACACCCTGTATATATGAAAATGAAAATGAAAACGTTTATTGGCAGACTATAGTCCAAATGACAAATATTATTAATACAATGACAGTTCATATACTAAGGATAGAAATATATACAATTGATTAGAAATAATACTGCATTGTCGAAGTTAAGTGGAGCTACAGACAGACGTTTTCGTACCAAGAAGTCCATAGCTTAGAGGATAAATGGCAGGACTCGTGGATAACTTGGATGATCGGGTTGGTTGATTTTTTAATTCTTTGCATTAGACTGTGTTGAGCACGTCTTGTTACCTCCGGAAAACTCGGGACATTACGGGTAACAAACATTTGCGAAGCTGAGCATCTCTGGGGTAATTTATGTAAGAGTCTAAAAGACCTGTTGTACAGCAAATTTAGGGTTCTGCCAGAACCTTTTTTATAATTCACCCAGAGTTGCTGTCCGTATATATTACTGCAGAAAGTACGAAAGAGAGTGTCTTTAGCTTCACTTGTACAGAATCGAAAGTTCCTTATGGTCATATGCGCTTTAGCACACAGGCTTCGAGATTGTTTTCTTATATCCGAGTCATCAGTCAAGGAGCTGGTAATAGTTTGACCCAAATACTTAAATTCTTGTACTTCCTCAATTACTTCACCATTCATTTTAAACCTTATATCAGCTAGCTGATTACAGCTTTTAGGATGAAATTGCATAACCTTAGTTTTTGTAACATTAAAAAGAATATCATGTTTCTGCGAATACACTTCGCAGACGTTTAGTAGCCGATCCAGACCTTTAACAGAGGGACTTATTAACACCATATCATCGGCATAAACTAAGTTATTTATCCTTGTGTTATCTATACAACATCCCACTGTTGCCTCATTATGTGGAGCAAATAATCCGTCAATATACACATTAAACAGCATAGGGTAGAACAAGGAGCCTTGTCTCACCCCGCAAGAGGAGCAAAAACACTCGGATAGTACATTGCCCCATATATATATATATATACATTGCCCCATATATATATATATATATATATGTATGTGTGTGTGTGTAGGCGAGTATGCGTCCATACTACTGGTAAGCGTTACCAAAAGACAGACACTGGCTTTTATTATTATTGATTGCTATTAGGTTTGCACCGATATGTAATTTGGCCGATTACCGATTATCGATTTATCGGCTGTCAGTAATCGACCGATTTTAAGAATTTTAAATCCGATTAATCGGCACTATAAATTTGATTAATCGGTACCCTAAAGTAAAGATATCACCATAATGTTATTATCAGCTTAGCTGTGCTGCCCATCTACCATCTCCTATATGGGGAGTAAATGGTTTTAATGATACCCACCCTGAACGAATCTAGTATATTATCACCTTTGCTTGGTTATAACCTTTCATTCTGTACACCCTGGTTGGAAATTATATGAAATCGCTCGGTATTTGTATTGCTCTTTCTCCTTGTGGTCATCTTGGATGTTAGTGTGAATGACAGTGTGAATAAAGTTAGTGTACCATCCAAGGGTACCCGACCTCTCGAACCCTATCTAACTTCACACTAACAGCCTATTTGGGCCCTTAGAGTCCAAATATCATTGTATTTTGTATTTATTATAAATTACACTTTTATGTTTTTTATTTTTAATTCTCATCAAACATAAATATGTGTTTGTCGTAAAGGTTTTTGTGTTTAAGTAGCACTAAAACACATCCTGGGCTTGCCTGAACGTGAACTTGAAAGAAAACATGACACACCGTATACCAGTTTGTGACGTAATTTGTGTCAGTAATGTCCATGATACAGAAACACTAAACTCAAATAAAATATTTCATTATAAAAGTGTTTTATAAAGTCGAGCAGAACAATGTTCATTATCAAATGTACAGTACGGAAAGAAATGGGTCGCAGTTATAGCAGACGGTGATTATCTGGCAAGTACTACACAATGCGGGCTCATACGAGTATTACGTTTTAATTTTGACAGTACTGCTTTCAAAGTTAATGTAATGTTGCAAACACCAAAAATTCAGAAATTATATTTTACACATAGCAGTAACAACTAATCTCAGACACATAGTCTGACCATGTCTCACTATCTCTCGCATCTGGCAGAGTCTAGAGGTTCAAGTTGGCTTGAGAGTAAAGGACATGTTCAGTTCCTGTCAGTTCGCCTGCAGAAACACGTTGGCATAGACCACTCTGAGCGTGTGACAGTGTGTGGGGTCGATTTGACGGATTGCGCAGGCCTCAGCCTGGCTTGTACAAGTTTAGTCAATGCTTGAAATCTGGACTGTCAGACCAATTTGATCGTATGTGGGGATCCGCTCCAACTTTTGCTTAGGCCCTTAGCTTGTGTTCGTATTTTTTTTCGGATAAAGCACTGAAAAACACTGCTGGTAGATGCTAGCCTGAGAAGAGTTGGCTGGTATAACATGTTGTATTAGCAGTATCATAAACTATGATAGTACTGTATGGTCTACATAAGTTAATTAGCCTATAGTATTGAAATGAAATGAAATGAAATGAAAATGAAAAGGTTTATTGGCAGACTATAGTCTATATGACAAATATTATTAATACAATGACAGTTCACATACTAAGGATAGAAATATATACAGTTGATTAGAAATAATACAGTGATGTCGGAGTTAAGTGGAGCTACAGACAGACGTTTTCGTACCAAGAATTCCATAGCTAAGAGGATAAACGGCAGGACTCATGGATAGCTTGGATAATCGGGTTGGTTGATTTTTTAATTCTTTGCATCAGACTGTATTGAGCACGTCTTGTTACCTCCGGGAAGCTCTGGACATTGCGGGTTGCAAACATTTGCGAAGCTGAGCATCTCAGCGATAATTTATGTAAGAGTCTAAAAGACCTGTTGGACAGCAAATTTAGGGTTCTGCCAGAACCTTTATTATAGTTCACCCAGAGTTGCTGTTCGTAAGATTACTGCAGAAAGTACGAAAGAGAGTGTCTTTAGCTTCACTTGTACAGAACCGAAAGTTCTTTATAGTCATATTCGCTTTAGCACAAAGGCTTCGAAATTGTTTTCTTATATCCGAGTCATCACTCAAGGAGCTGGTAATAGTTTGACCCAAATACTTAAACTCTTGTACTTCCTCAATTACTTCACCTTTCATTTTAAACCTAATATCAGCTGGCTGCTTACAGCTTTTAGGATGGAATTGCATAACCATAGTTTTTGTAACATTAATAAGAATATCATGTTTCTGCAAATACACTTCACACAGACTTTTAGTAGCCGATCCAGATCTTTAACAGAGGGACTGATTAACACCATATCATCGGCATAAACTAAGTTATTTATCCTTGTGTTATCTATACAACATCCCACTGTTGCCTCATTAAGTGAAGCAATTAATCCGTCAATATATACATTAAACAGCATACGGGAGAGCAAGGAGCTTTGTCTCACCCCGCAAGAGGAGCCAAAACATTCGGATAGTACATTGCCCCACCTAACGGTAAAAGATTGGTGGGAATACAAAAATTTCAATAAATTTAATATGTACATGGGAACCTTCCTGTCTTCTAGTTTTTTAAATAAAATATTGTGGTTCACTCTATCATACGACTTACTTATATCTAGGAAACAGCTATAAATAGTTGAATTACTGTGAATGTATTTAGATAATGTTCCTTTAAGTACATAGATACACAGATCAGTTGAGTGGGACCTTTCAAAACCAAACTGATTAGATGTTCATAGGTAATCATTTAATCGGCGTAATAAGAGTTTTTCTAGTAGTTTCGAGAAGCGGGAAGCGACAGCAATAGGCCTGTAATTATTGCTGGACAGAATGTCTCCATACTTATTTTTGACCAGGAGCAAGATATATACCCTGATGAACTCATCAGGGATATAGCTATGAGCAAGCATGGCTGATAGGAGCAATGATATATGCAAACACACTACGTCATTGGTATATTTTAAGTGCTCATTCGATATTTCACCTACCCCTGACGCAGAACCAGTCTTTAGCTCTTTAATTAACTTCTTTACTTCAGGAGCTGATATCAAAGTATTTTCCCTTGTCCCTCCCACAGTCGTTTCTCTGCAATCTATTTTGAGATTATCCCTACTCACATTGTTAAGAATGTTAGAATAGTGTTTTTCCACAGCTTTGCAATTTCATCCTCCCCTGACACCCCATCGATTGTCGGAGGGTGGACACTTTTGACACCCGTTTGATTCTAAACAAATTTCCAAAATTTTTTATTATCGTTATTTATGCGAGCTTCACAGGCTTTTGATGCTCGAATAGACTCTTCTTCCTGTTTACATCGCCTTACGGCCGCCTTATACTGATCCCTACTTCTACACATATTCATGTATACTAGTCCTAATCTGGGTCTACCATGAAAGTACCACAAATCGTAAGCGTCTTTCGATTCCCTCTTCAGAGGGCAATAAAATCATTCCATCCAGGACTAATCTTAGTATGATAGTTGTAAGATTTAATCAGGGGGCTTCCTGCTTCTCTTAACAGGAATACAATCTTACTATAATAACTATAATACATAGATAGGTATTATAGTAAGATAATATTCTCTTAACAGGAATACTATCTTACTATAATACCTATCTATGAGTTTACAGTGAGAATAATTTAAGCAAGGATTACTACAGGCAGGATGCAAAATTTCTAAATTATTAAAGAGGTGACCTGTTCTGTCTTTGTATTCTATTCTCTGTTGCATATTAACTTAGACCAATCGACGCGATTATTCTTACCTATTGAGTTTTTGTTATGTCGTGTTGCGCATAAATTGGTAAAATTAATGAATAATTCTAATGGTCTATGATCAGAAAGAAGGAAATCATGCAGAATATGAACTCTGACAATTCGATCCTTTAGATTATTACTCGTGAGACAATGATCAATCCACCTGGTGGTACCACTCATATCACTAACGTATGTAAATTTACCACTGGTTACCCCTAATACATCTACATCACTTATACTTAATTTGGCCGACTCGCACATGTTACCCAATTCTACGAAGAATTCCGAGTTCCCCCATTATTATACAGTGAGAATATTTGAGGTTATCTGATAATGACTTAATTTGAATTGAAAGATATTGAAAGTATTGGACGCGTAGAGTGTTTGTGTACGCCGGGGGTGCTCAATCCCTGGCACATTGTGACCCATTTACACTCATCAAGGCAAATAAAAAACCAATGGTTATGATGCTGCACCAGCCTGAATTCAGAATGCCTTCGTGTAAGCAAGAAATTTGAGAATTTTTGGAGTGATAATTGGGAACTCTTCTAAGACTGCCTGGAGCACTTACGCAATAAGATTTAAAATTCAGTTACTGAATGATCATTCATATTATGAAAATAAAAACCCACTCTAATAGACAGAGTTTATTTCCACAACAGTTTCGACGCCCACTGGCATCCTCCGTTTTTCTGTATCCACCCGAGGAGGATGCCAGTGGGCGTCGAAACTGTTGTGGAAATAAACTCTGTCTATTAGAGTGGGTTTTTATTTTCATATTTTGACCTTCACGTAGAAAAAAGTGAAGTTTTTTGCATTGATCATTCATATGTTAAGTGCGTCATATCTGACAAATTGGCTGGAGGGAAGCAAGTACACAAGGCTTTGTAATGCAGGTACCGTAAAGAAAACGTAAAATATAGTTATAAAATACACACATTTATTGCGTTACTAATGATGCAGTTTATTTGTACAATATAAAAAGTATATTAATATAGGCCTATTCGACATAGTCATAGGGGCACATTACGTTTTACATTTTGGAGAAATGGCATAAAATAGCACATGATTGCCATAAGTTTGAGCACCACTGGTGTAGGCTATGAAAGTGACCTTGAAATATATACGTTCGGTTTCAATAATTATTTTTTTAAATTTTAATTTGTTTTGTTCTAATGATTACTATTTTGATGTAATATAAAATTATTTATACCGCTTAAATATTTGTTATTAAAAACTTGAAACAAGACACTGATGATTATTACCAAATAAAAAGAGAAATTACAAAGATACATTTTTCAACTAATTGGCTCCGATTAATCGGTCAAAAGGCCGATTACAGATTAATTGGCAAATTGGCCGATCAGGCCGATTACCGATTACCTACCGATTAATTGGTGCAACCCTAATTGTTATGCTATTTTAAATTTGAAATATATTTAGTCTGAATAATTAAGTTTTGTGCAAATTTTACATGATTATTCAAGGATATATTTGCTATTCTATTTTTTTTTTAATTAAAGAACGATATTAACCCTTTAACACCGAACATTTTTGTAGAGTTAAGTCTAAATGCGTGTATTTGAAACGGTACGTATTCGATCCAGTCGGCGTTAGAGGGTTAAGATGAGAAAAGTTTTAATTTTTTCTTTGCTTGAGAATTTCATCTCAAAAGTGGTTATTGATCCTTAGAATACCAAGTGTTCTTTCATTTTATATGTATTTGTTTGTGCCTTATTCTCTCCACTCTAAATACATATTTACGATATATTTCAAATAAATGATAAGAACATTACAACATGCCACGTGTTTTATAGGTCTGTGATATATAATACAGTCGATGATCGATATAAGCACGTTCTCGGACCAGCACAAAATGTGCTTATATAGGTCATTGTGCTTATATGGATAAGACCCTTTTTAAGAAGCATTTATTGTACAAAAAGTAATCATTTAAATACTGTAATAATAAAGGAATGTGTAATAAAAAACAATAATACTGTATTTAAAATTTCATTTATTTCACAAAATAACATTTATTTAGACAAATAAAAAACAATGATATGTATGTACAGTACATTAAAATTTCACAGTACATACATTTATTTCGGAAAATAATCTAAAATTGATGATTGTCGCGTGCTCTTGTTTGTATTATGTAAATTTGAATGGCTTGTTGGGTGCTCTTTAACTCCTGAGTTGGTATACCTGTTTTTCAAGAACTCTTTTTACGTCGTCAAGCATAGCAAGTGCTTGCAGTGGAGTAGTGGATATCTCATCAATTTCAACATCTTCCGACACTTCAGTCTCATCATTTCTTACTTCATTCAGTTCTTCAAAGCATTCAAGTTGACGATCGCATTCGATAAACTCTTCATCCAAGTTTGAGCATTCTTCGCTGTCTAAAGCTTCTAATTCAGAATCTTTGTTGCATTTAATTGTTTCTCCCTGATTCAATGGCAAACATTTTCTGAAGCAATTTTGGATAGTGATCGAGGGCACATTATTCCACGCTGTTTTTAGCATGAGAATGGCATCCAAAACAGTTACAGATTTAGCAGCACTCTGAAGAAATTTGTCCTGGCCACTATCTAAGCGTGCAACCAACTCTTTCATTAATTGTTTTCGATAGTGTGCTTTAAGGCAGCGAATAATCCCACCATCCATTGGCTGTAGAAGTGACGTTGTATTCGATGGCAAGTAGACAACCTCTACATTTGTTAACGGAATAATACGCATGTCATGGTGTCGCCTATATATAGGTAGTTTCCACCAATCAGCATCTTCCACGTATGTGTTTTCCACCAATCAGCATCTTCCACGTCCGTGCTTATAGCGAGTTCGTGCTTATAAAGATTATTCCTATTAAAATATATATGGAAATTTTTGGGACCGCACGATTAAGTGCTTATATAGATTATGTGCTTATATCGAACGTGCTTATACCGCTCATCGACTGTATATATATATATATATATATATATATATATAAATACACCTTTCAACCTTTTAACTGTTCCACGCGATGATTCCTCATTTCACGAAAGTCAAGCTTGTCGCCCCTCCTCTCGAGTTGGCCTGGTGAAGTAGTGAGTTGGTTTCTTGTACTCTCCACCTCACATAGCCAGGTACGCCAGGCTCATCGGGGATTGTTCTGAGCCAGGCGTCTAGACTTCTTTTGAAGATGTACCACTGTAACCCCACTCGTGTTCCTTAGGTCTTTGGGCAGCTGATTAAACAGTTTTGGTCCTCTCACAACAAAACTATTTTCTTTCAGGGTTAAGGATGTTCCTTGTCTAGCCTTTAATTTGGGAACACGACACAGTCTTCCTTTTCTATTTTCCACTGTTGTTTGGGGAGTTACAGGGTTCACAGTAATATTAGGGACTAGTTTCTCCATTATTTTCCAAGTGTAAATAATGGTGTATCTCTTTCTCCTCCTTTCTAGTGAGTATAGATTTAATTCGCGTAACCTTTCTCAGTAGTTTAGTTCTTTGCACCCCTTGATCTTGGCTGTGAAGCTTCTCTGAATCCCTTCTAGTTGTCTAATGTCTTCTTTTTTATATGGGCATGTTAGGACCGAGCAGTATTCCAATTTTGGGTATGATCAGTGTTTTCAGTAGAGGAATCATTATATTCCTATCCCTTCGTTTAAAGTTTAAAGGTTCTCAGTATCTGCCCAGTTACTTTCTTTGCTCTGTTTACTGCTATCTTATTTTGTGTTTCAAATTTCGCATCATCACTCATTACAACCCCTAAGTCTTTTGCTTTACAATTTCCCTGAATTTCCTGTCCATTTGGGGTATAAAATTCCATGGATTTTTGGTCCTCTCTTTTTCCTTAAAATTTCTCAGTGTTAAACTTCATATTGTTGCCTTCCGTCCACTTGTAGATTCTCTTCATATCTGTTGGTAGAGATCCTATATCTTCTGGGTTTCTTATTTTTCTACTGATCTTTGTGTCGTTGGCAAAGGCTGTTACTGTCCCGTCTCTGGTAACGTCCTCATCTATGTCAGTTAGCATGATTATGATGAGTAGTGGAGCTAACACTGTTCCTTGTGGTACTGAGCTGAGTTTTCCTTATTTCCAGCGCATCAATAATGTTGCAGTGTTCCATTAGTTGTGATAGGTATGATTTACCTGACCGAAACCCATGTTGGTTATCATTGAATTTTTTCTGAGTTTCCAAAAAGTCATAGATTTTCTGTCTAACTATTCTTTCAAATATTTTAGTGAAATGAGATGTAAGCGACACTGGCCTATAGTTTTTAGCCTCGGATCGATCTCCTCCTTTATATATTGGGACTATGTTCGCGCTCCTCAGGATGGCCGGTATTTCTCCCATGCCGAGTGATCGTCTCCATATCCAATATAGGGGCTCAGCGATTGCATTCTTGCAGTTTTTGATCAGTGTGGCATTCCATTTGTCCGGTCCTGTCGCTGAGTGTGCTTTTAGTTTCCCTATAGCTTGTGTAATATTATTTGTCGTAAAGACGAAGTCCGTTATACTTTCCCCTTGTAGTTCTTCAAAGAATGTGTTTCTGTCGCATAACAGTTTGTCAGTTTTTGGGATACTGAAAGATGATTCGTACTGAGCTCTTAATATTTCGGATATTTCTGTTAGATCATCAGATAAAGCACTGTCTTCGTTTTTCAAAAGTCCAGTAGTCGCATTGTTTTTCGACTTCCTTTTTGCAAAATTATAGAAGTACTTTGAGTTAACCTTTATCGCCTCTTAGCGTCGCCTTCTTCTTTTTCTGTATGCTTCTCAATTAGTTCCTGTATGACGCAATCAATACTCTGCACTTTATCATTTAATATTTTTCTGATGTTGTTATCTTTACAGTAACTTAATTTTGCAGTCACTCTTTTTCTCTTTCGGAACAATGCCCTCTTTTGTCTCTCGAACCTGCTTCTCTTTCCCCTTTGTTGTATTTTTGGGACATGTCTTTCCACGCTTTCCAGCGTCTTCTCCTCTCAGGTCGTTAGCATCTCTTCCATTGTCTTGGCCTCAAAGATGGATTTCCAATCTATTACTTCCATGCGGGATGCAACAGCTTCCCAGTTTATAGCTTTGGAGTGAAAATTAAAAATTTCGAATTTGCTTCTTTCTGTTGTTCGTGTTCTTTCCTTTCTTGCTGCTTTTATATTGGTTGTTATTTAATGTGATCCGATATTATAATTGGGGATATTTCTATATTATCAATTAGGTTGCTGTTGTTTGTGAACACCAAATCTAGGCAGTTGTTTTTTCTTGTGTTTTCTGTCATTTCTTGTGTTAACAATAATTCATCAGTCAGAGCTAGTAGCACCTACTCCTGGTCTTCCCGTGTGCCCCCTTTGTCGTGGTGTACACATATATTTTTTTATATCCTTTTATATTTCATGAATGGAAAATTAAAATCACCACAATTTGGGGTTGGAGAGTATAGATCTTTTACTCAGTTTCTTACCTCTGTAACAGAATCAGAGAATTTTGAGGTTGGCGTGTTCGGGGGTTTGTACATTACAATTAGCACCATATTTAATTTTTCAACTTTTGCTGCTACACATTCTACGTAGCTGTTTGAGGTACTTATAGTAATTTCTGCCATATGCCTTTCGCGTGTGTAAATAGCACATCCTCCTTTACGTCTCACTGATCTGTCGGCTCGGAGGATGTTATAATTGTCAATTTGTATTTCTTTTTTATCAGTATAGAACTCACAGTGTTTACAGTTCGCCTGGCAGTCCTTTAGATCGGTTTCCGCGAGGCATGCAAAGTCTGCTCCGGTTTCTTACATGAGTCCTTTTAGGTATAAAACTTTGTCAGGGGAATGATTTGATTTAAGGCCCTGAATGTTGACTAGGATTATTTTTATTTTTTCTCTATCATTTTCACATACATTCGATTCGTTTTCCAATAGTGGTGCCGGTTTCGTTTTTCTTCTGGTCCTCCGAGAATTTGTCTCTCTTTATCTTTGTCGGTACCTGTTGTCCCGATAACGCGTGAAGTGGCTTTATGCGTGCCTTCTGTCCGGCTCTCGGATTCCTATATTTGTCAGCTGACTTTGTATTTGCTGGATGGTATTTAGCAGCTGAATTGTGTTGGCTACGTCTAAAAAATTGGTAGCCCTCTTTGATATTCGTTTTTCCTGTTCACCTGTTGCGTTCCTTTGAGGGTGGTGGTAACGGCATTTTTGTTCGTATTTGCACGTCCCATATCTTGCATAGGTGTTGCAGACAGTAATGTGGTGGAACTTGCACTTTTTTTCAAATATGCATATCCTATTGTATAATGTGTGTTTCATAATGTGGGATGTGCATAGATGCATTGCCCATCCCGATATCTGCAGTAACCTTTTGCGTAGTATTTACAAACGGTATTTTCTACGCTTCTACTTCTTGTTATCTGGTTATTTTCTATGTTCTTAATTTTGGTATTATCATTATTTTTCTTTGGTTGTTTATTTCCTACGTTCTTATTTTTTATCTTTTTATTTTATTCGTTGGGCAGTTTCACTACCTCGCAACTATTACCTGCCTCCTTTCTTTCATTTATGTCTTCATTCTGTATTATATTGTTATTCATTATTATATTGTTATTTGTTATTTCGACTTCTCTCTCATCCAGCCGAATTGTCATTGGGACATTTCCAGACTCTTGTCTCCCCATTTTACCCTCCTTTTCTGTAACACTCGAATTCGCTTTCTCCACTTCTTTAAATACCGCAAAGGAGTTTACAGTCTGCGTACATGCGGCACACAGAAATGTGACTCCTGCGATCTGTTTAGCGTTCGAGACGAGGGATACTTTCCTATCATCCCAATTCATGCAGATAAAGTCGTTCAGTTTTTGACAGAAATTGCATCTTATTGCTGCCTTCTCAGTTGTTTCCTGATTACACAAATTGCAGATTAAGTGATTAAGTGACTCATGCTATTCATTAATTATCGTAAAAAGAAATACACACACAAACTATTTATTTATTTATTTATTTATTTTTTCCTTTTCTTTCTCTTTCCTTTCCTTTCGATGCTCGCGAGGGTTTTCTGACCTTTGCGTTTTATGACCTTTTTCCTGCCTTGTTTCAAAAATTTCTCGAATGCCAACCGTATTACAGTTTAAATATATACGTTAAACTGGTGATAATTTATGTAATATATATATATATATATATATATATATATATACACAGTATATTCTGCCTTGGTTGTTATTCATCAAAAAACCTAATGCAACGGCAGAGTTTGTCTCTTACAGTATACACGCATACAGGGTGAGTCACGACGAAATGTCATAACTTCGGGAGCTTATAGCTGAGGTTATTCCCAGTCAAAAACTTCGTATGAACATAGGTCCGATTCTTAACGGTTATGAAGCTATGGATATTTGAATTTCAAGCATGCGCATATGTGACATTGAACTGAATTGATGTTGATGTTGATGTTTTGTGCGTTCAGTATGCCTTTTACGTTTTCAAATGCCAAATATACCGATATGGTGTATGTTTACGGATTTTGCGATGGAAATACTACTGCTGCTGTCGCTGAATACCAGCGACGTTTTCCAAATCGAAGAATTCCAGATCGATGAGTGTTTAGCAACGTTTTCGGGGATTGCGAGAGAGTGGTTCATTTCCTAGCGTCCTACCATCTGAGCGTCCGGTACAACAAGATGTGGCTGAACAAGAAAACATTATTCAGATGGTACCGTGAGCGGAGTCCTCATGTTAGTATGCGAAGGATTTCTACACGTCTTGGAGTTCCTCAAACGAGAGTATGTAGAACGTTACTCGAAGAAGGCATGTATCCATACCACGTACAGCGCGTTCAGCACCTCCAACCTGGGGATCGTGCCCAACAGCTGGAATTTTGTAATTGGCTCAATGCCGATCGACAATGGCATCGATACATCTTTTTCTGTGATGCGGCTCAATTTACCCGCGACGGTGTCAACAACACTCGCAATTCATATACTGTATGTGGTCAGAAGTGAATCCTCATGCCATTGTGGAAATTGATTTTCAACATTGGTTCAGTGTCAATGTGTGGTGTGGTATTCTCTACGGTCAGCTGATTGGTCCGTTTATCTTCGAAGGTGGTCTTACAGGTGACATTTATCTACAATTTCTGCAAGATGAACTGCCGCCACTGTTAGAAGATGTGCCTTTGGCAACACGATTGCGTCTGTACTTCCAACTAGACGGAGCCCCTCCCCATTTTAGCCGTGCAGTGAGAACGCATCTCGATGATCGCTTCCCTGGTCGATGGATCGGTCGTGGTGGTGCACAAAATTGGCCACCCAGGTCTCCGGACCTAACCTTTGGTTAACCCCTTTAGATTCTTATCTGTGGGGGTACATGAAAGAGCTGGTGTACCAGAGAAAAGTGGAAACACGAGATGCATTGCTCCGTCGCATTTTCGATGCTGCAGCCCTCATAAAGGACAATCGTAATGAACTAATGCGAGCTACACGCGCGATTCACAGACGAGCCGCGATGTGTATTGAGGCCGAGAGTAGTCATTTTGAACAGTTATTGTAAATTCATGAATAAAAACTTTAGCAGCTATTTGTTCGCTTATTCTTATTTTTAAACATTCAATCATCCATAGCTCCATAACCGTTAAGAATCGGACCTATGTTCATGTGATGTTTTTGACTGAGAATGACCTCAGCTATAAACTCCCGAAGTTATGACATTTCGTCCTGATTCACCCTGTATATCTATCGCCAAAGTTTACCTTTTAAGAATCTGCTTGTTTGTCTTATGAAAACCCATTTCTGTGACCATCTTCCAAAAACAAAAATAGTTTGAGAAACTCAACAAAGAAGAAATTACATTCTTTAGGAATCTGGACGTTTCCGAAGAAACATGACCACCATTTTGAAGAGTCAGCAAAAGTTTGCCTCTTAGAGAGACTTCAAAATTATGTTACTCCTAGCCTGGGGGATAGAAATTGATTTAGAATCTAAAGTAATTCTTTTAAAGTTTTAGCTTTGTTCAATAACACTTATAAATAGCATCTCACCTACTAAAAACCGTTCTAAATGTCTGTCCAAAAATTACTTAAAAAATCAAGTTTTGGAGATATTTTCCAATTTTTGTTTCTTTTTTAGAGTATTTTCTTTAAATATATAACTATTTAAGTATTTTTCCTTAAATTCTCCTTGGCAAAGAGAATTTCGTCTTCATCAACAGCTTTACGTTCAGTCAATATTCCTAAATGCGATACCTTCACTCCTTCATTTCTTTAAACTAAATCGAATTTCTTCCTTTCTTTTGCATTCTTTCCAGCTCAAAAAGTTGCAACTTTTATTTTTGAAATGAGTGGAAAATGATTTTCCTTATACTGTATGTCGCACTTACACATTTTTTATTTATTTCCATATGTACCAAATGAAGCTAAGTGGGAAACAAATTAATATATATAGAGGGATGGCCAAAAATCCCGATCAGGTCGTTTCCTCAACAGGAATTAAAAATGAATTCTGTGTTCCAAAGAATATCTACGACTGAATTCGCACAAATTTGTCAAATAGAAGCAGCTAGGCCTAGGATAATCCCCTTCAGCCTAGCCTAGGCTATGTGGTATGTAAACGAACTTCATAATGACGTAGGCTATCAAGCCTTCAACATGGCGGATATAAGTTCTTTTACAATCGAGGAGCGTCTTGTTGTGAGTGTTTGGGTTCACGAAAAAGAATGTACTGGTAAAATTTATAATGGTATAAGAGAAGACTTTGCAATGCGTTTTAATAAAGCAGTCCCGACTGAGTCAAATTTATGTAAACTGGAGAAAAAAACATCCACAACCGGATCTGTTTTAGATGCCAAACAATGTGAGAGACCGCAGAAATATGGGGACGTTAGCGCTCGTTTAGAGGAGTCAGTTCTTCAACCATCCAAGAAATCATTTAAGGAACGACCTTCTGAATTCAATATTTCAAGAACTTCCATGCAATATTTGATAAAGAAGGAAGGCTACCATAAGTATAAGCCCGTATTCATCAATGAATTTATTTAATCATGATATGAACGTACGGCGCGGTCATGTCAAATTTTATTGCATGAATTTCCAACCTCAGCTTCTCGTCGAAACATTATGTTCACTGAAGAATGTGACGTATATCTTAGTACGAGGTCTCGGAATGTTTATTTCTGTGGGAAAGAAAATCCCCATTTCTTTGAAGTTTTATGATGTGGGTTGGTGTAACCTGTAAACTGATTGTCGATCCATATTTTATTCAATGAGAGTGTGACTGGTCAAAGTTATCTAGAGATGTTGTCTTATTGGTTAATTCCTGAACTTGAGAAAGTGAGCCTTATAAACAGTGTTATTTTACAACAGGACGGCGCACCAGCCCATTGTGCTCTTAACCTGCGTAATTTCCTCAACAACCATTTTCCAGTATGGATTGGGCGAGGAGGATCTCTTAACTGGCCTCCCAGAAGCCCCGATTTCACAACTTGTGATAACTGGTTGTGGTCTTTATTGAAGAACAAACTTCACATATTCCCAGCCATTACGCCTGAAATGCTTCGGAAAGCTTCACAGCGCACTTCATGTCGAATGCAATTATACATTGATCACGACGGTATCCATACAGACCACTTGAACGTATAAGCAGCAAAATTTCAATTAATTTCAATTTAATTTATAATGTTTTTTTTTGTTTTTGGTTCAAATAAAATGTTTGAAAAGTTAAAGCTCATTCTTTTATCAACCATACTATACGACCCGCTCGCAACTTTTGGTCTTCCCTGTATAAGTTATTTATTAATTTCTAATATTTCTTGTCGTGGGCTGGCCAAAAAATAGTTATATCGTATAGTTGCCTCGAGCTGGGGTTTCCAATAGCCTGTTCTGTCTATCAACGCACAAAAACGAAAAAAAACCAAGGGAATGTACCCGCGAGTATAAATGCTTAATTTTTCTCATGTAAGAGAATATAAATGAATTACATATTCCTGATATCAAAATCCAGTAATTTCCTTTCAAATCTTCCTTAGTTTAATAAAATTTTTGAAGACTTTTGTTAAGGGAATGAATACATTTAGTTTGGATAAAAGAGAGCTTTATTCTTCGACCAGTATGGTTGTTCTCAAGTTATGGTGACATGCATGTTTTGTGCTATTTGGTTCTTTAATTAATTTCTCAATTTATCGAAAAGAAATTCGGTTCTATACCTTCTGTAGACTTTTCTAGGCGTTTCATCGCCTCTGTTTCGGAAAGATGGAAAGGCGTTTCTTCAAAGGAGTTGCGTTTGTACCCTATAAAGAGTTCCTTCTTCCGGGTCGTCTCCCATCGGAGTGACCTTCCGAATGAGCTGGGTGCTCAATTTTCTATCACTCTGTGAGTGATACAGCCTTCGTGGACAAAATATAGTCAGAAATAAGACTACATTTTATATCAGAGTGCGTAAGATGGCATAACTGCACACTCAGAAAAGAAAGACTTAAGATCAGTAGGACAAGATCCTTTGAAGAGTCATGTATGGTCAACTGTCGGGATTGTAGGCACATTCTTTAAAGGGTCCTGATGGTGCCACTGAAAATGTTAATGCTGAAAATTACCAGCGGATACTTGAAACGTTCTTCCTGCCAAAACTGCACGTGATTAGATATAGTAAAGAAGCAAATTTTCAACAAGACAGAACCCCTACACACTCTGGAACTCCAGTCCATGAGTTTCTCAGCCACATCTTTCGAGATCAATGAATCGGCCAACGGAGACCTATGAACAGGGCGTTTCGTTCACCTGACCTCACGCCTTGTTACTTGTCTGTATGGAACTATCTCTATGGAGACGAATGTATATAGTACAACTAAGCTTGCAGTAGAGTAGATCTTCAGGACCTTGAAGAAAGAATTCACCACGTCAAGGATTTTTCCAACGTTGTTCGTAATTCTGTCAGGTGTTGGCTCAAATGCTTTGAGAAAAGGGTGAAGAAGTTGAAATCTGTCGTCAAAATACAGGGTGTACAGAAAGTCAGGATCTATTTTTGTGAAGCACTTGGAAATTATATGGAATTCAATCATAAAATGATAAAGTGGTAACATTTATTAAATAATTAAGAGTAGGATTCGACGTGACGCCCATCAGTATCCCTGCACAGCTCAAATCGTTCCGCAGCATTTCTAAACACATTCTGGAGCATTTGCGGGGTTATGTTATCTGCAGTAGTTCGTATACGTGTACGTAAGTTTTCAAGACTCGTAATCTTCGTCTGATAGACGTGCGATTTGATAAAGCCCCATGCAAAGAAATCTAAAGGGGTTAAATCTGGTGATCTCGCTGGCCAAGGTCTGTTGCTTCCGCGTCCGATCCAGCGATTTGGAAAACGTCCATTTAGATAATCCTGAACAATTTTGGCATAGTGACAAGGAGCACCATCATGTTGATAGACGACGGTACTAACAATCCTATCCCCAATCAGCTGAGGTTCAAGGAATTGCTGCAACATGTCCAGATAAATAAGCCCCGTAACTGTAGCTTCAGCAAAGAAAAAAGGACCATAAACCTTAGATTTTGTTAAACCCATCCAGACATTAACTTCAGGTGAGTCTCTTTCCCAATTTTGGACGAAATCATTCGGTCTTTCATCTGCCCAAATTCGACAGTTATGGCGATTTACTTTTCCACACGTATGGAAAGTGGCTTCATCACTAAAGAGAATGTTGTCCATTAAATTATCACTCCAGATTTGTTCTACGAGATCAGCACACACAGCACTTCGTCGAGGGAAATCTTCCTCATGTAAATCATGTAAAACCTGCAAATGATAGCTTTTCTTCTGCAAATTAACTTTCAGAATTTTGTGCACAGATGACGTCGGGAGGCCGAGTCTGTGTGATGCAGCACGAACGGACGTACGTGGCTCCTCAGTAATAATTCCGCGTACTGCATTCACGGTAAGATCTGACATACACGGTCGTCCTGATCTTGCTTCATCATTTACAGATCCCGTTCGTTTAAATTTGTTCACCAATTTTCGTATTGTCTTGTCTATTGGCCCCTGCTTATGAAATCTCCTTCTAAACTTCTCTCTGATGTCATTGTATTTCTTTCCCTCGATTCGCCAAATTACTATTGCCACACGCTCTTCTGTATTCATTCTAAGGGCTTCTGAAAAGAAAAATAGAAAAAATAATTATTTCACTAAAATAGATCGTGACTTTATGTACACCCTGTATGTACGAGTAAATTTAGATTAGAATTTTGCACTCAAAATCTTTATTCCTTTTTCTATAAGACTTATTTTTTGTCATAAGTGATGTAGTTCTTGAGTTATAATAAATTTAAAGTGTAAAGTTGCTTTTTTAAATCACTTTGTATATAGTCTACAATGGTGACACTTGCACTGGTATTGTACAGACGATCGAAGATGGCAAAATTGATAACCTCGAATTTAAATAAACTATTAATGGTTTTATAAGGGTTCACAATTTTCTTCAACGACATTTGAGGATGAAATTCTCTGAGGAGCTCAATTAAAACGTTTCTAATTTTGAAGCTCATGTTTTCCGTATAAGGAATAAAGAAAATATACTGAATCCTTTGGAGCGATTTGAATAATTGGTTTATTTGGGTAAAGTAATTTATTTAATGTTAACCGATAACGAAGTTAATGAAGCTCGGAAGAAACTCATTGTATCGTAATAGCTTACGAGGGATTCTAATTCGAGTTTAAACTACGAACGAAGAACAAATCCGAAGAACTATGTTAGTTAAGGTGGAAACTAAATTGAGTTTAAAAAATGATGGTGTGAAAAAGGAAAATTTGGTAGTTACCCGTGTAAATGTTGGATTTCGGTAAACTGATGAGAAAATCGAATTTTCCTTTAATGTAACATTAATGTCAAGGAATAGCAGAAAATTATTACTTTCTATTTCCGATGTAAATTTAATTTTGGGTGTTTAGAATTTAGGTTATTAAAAATAATAGACGAGTAGGTGCATCACCCCCAAAACAAGTTCTCAAGAGCCATATACTTACCATGGTATACCCATATTTTATGTTTTATGCAGGAAGGAGGGACAAGGGGCAAATGCTACCGCCTATCTAGAATGGGCGGTAGCATATCCAGCCACGCTACAAGGGTCTGCGTTTCCAGTATCGGCAGCGGGAAAGCCAGAAGTGGGGACATTTATGGTTCCTTCCCCAAGAGACTCCGAGGATCTTGAAGTTGATGCCATTTTTTTTTTAATTTTGAAAAGATTATATAGTAAGATGCAGGTGTATGTAGTGAGGAATAGGAAGAAGTGTGTGTTTGAGAACATGCTGGACTGCTCACAGGGTAGATGAGACACGGAAAAAGATCAGGTAAGGAGGACAGTAACAGGAGAAACGGGAGTTCCAGCACTCCCTATTTTCTGTCTAACGTCCCCTCCGGAGTACTTCCCTAGTCAATAATGTTGGTAATCCAAAATAGAATAATTAGGTACATCTATAAATCCAACAAACATAATGAAGGTGGAGGCAAAGTGTTCCACGATTTAAAAATTCTCAAACTAGTAGAACTATACAAACTAAACGTTGCCTCCAATGTATCAGTTGTTACTAGTTGTGCACCAGAAATCATCCAGAACCCAACACCGCTTCAACAGTAGAAAATCAAACACGTTAATCAGAAAACCAAACTATTGTACAACTTTGACTGGGCAACATAATTTTTATGCTCCACAGTACCTAACCTCTGGAACAGCCTCCATCAGGAGACGAAAGAATCTAACACAATGAAAACTTTCCAGAGAAAGCTGAAAGACAAATTCATCGAGGCATACAAACCATAATACCCTTTTTTTAATTCGATTTCAATCTTCTCCTCTCGTCCCCGTCCACAAAGACATCAATTACATTAATGATAATATGCTAGTAATGTCGAAAATGTAAATAATAATAATAAATATATTGTACAATAAACGCTTAGAGAATATTAAGGAGGTTCTCAGAAATACTAATTATAAAAATACTTCTTTAGTTTTCCACACACATTTAGCATCCAAATAATAATAATAATAATAATAATAATAATAATAAAAGTGATGTGAATGATAAATCCGTAAGAGAATAAAACCCATCGTAATCACTGTGATAAAAACTATATCGGACAAACAGGTAGAAGAAGTTTGGAAAAACGATGAATGAGCGCAATAAAGATGTCACGTTTGATAACGAACCCGATGCAATTTTTAAACACGTCCAACATAACTAATTAATTACTCAATTAATTGGAATGAAAGCAAAATAGTTTTTAATTCAAATAATTACATTAAAAGATTAATAGTTCAGTCTGCTTTAATCGAAACTCTTCCAAACTTCAATTCATCTAAAAGAAACTGTAGATTTAATCTGGCGATAAGGAAGGATTAGTATCTCCGTAAAAAAGTAGAGTGGGGCGACGGGGGTTGAGCCATACATTCAAAATGGGGGTAGGGGGAGTTTAGGGATCGGGGGATGTAGAAATGTAGAGTGTCTATAAAGGGGGGTGGGGTGGAGTTATAAAGGAAGTGGAGGAGAAGGGTAGTACATATATTAATGTATTGTGGTTATAAAGAGGAGGTGGGGAGAATGGAAGTACAGGGTGTCCATAAATGTTTACCCTGAAAACAGTATGCTCTCATGTTTTAATGACGAATCTTACATCCGTTTTCCTTTTACAGGTGATCTCGTACACGCATAGAGTTTCTGTGCTGGTGTGTTTCGTCTACCGCATTCGCCGCTAGGAGCGCTGTAGTAGCTGTTCAGTTAAGATGGCGTCTGTGACAGAGAAGGCACAATGTGTTGTGTGGCTTGCAGAAACAAAATCTCATGTCAGTGTTCAGCGAAGGTTCAGAACAAAGTATGGAAAGAATCCACCTGATGTGAAGTTAATTAAGTCGTGGATGAAAAAATTCTTGGAAACTGGAAACGTGAAAAAGGGAAAGAGCAGTGGTAGACCATCAGTTTCCGATGGGACGGTTGAAAACATTCAACTGTCATCTTCCAACAAGATGGGGCACCCCCTCATTGGGCGCATGTTGTTCGTGAAACTTTCGACGCAACATTTCCAAATCGATGGATTGGCAGGGACGGGCCAATCCCATGGCCCCCAAGATCACCAGACATTACCCCGCTGGATTTCTTTCTCTTGGGTCATGTTAAAGATTTGGTTTATGCAGCAGTTGTTCCAAATATCAGGACATTGCGAGAACGCATTACGGATGCAATTGCAACAGTTAACCCACAAATGTTGGAAAATGTGTGGCGTGAGTGTGAATACCGTTTAGACATTTTACGTGCCACTAGGGGTGCACATGTGGAAGCATATTAAGTTCATTAACTATGTATCAAAACTTTGTATGTTTATCTACTTATGATTAAAACTGTGTTTGAATACGAGTGTTTATTTAAAAGTTATAGCATGCTTTAATCAGGGTAATCATTTATGGACATCCTATATATATACAGTATGTAGTGAACAAACAAAGAATCAGACAACGAGACAGACAGAGAAATAGACAAACAAATTCCTTCTTCCACGCCGTGCGTAGACATCTTAGAATCATATGGAAGCGAAAGACACACGTGGGGTTCAAGAAATCAGAAACAATAAGGACGCTTGTTTTTCCCAAAAGGCCCGCGAAAGCTAGCCTCTTAACAATAATAAGACGCTTGGAGGCGTCTCAGAAATGCCGCAAAACTTAGCGTCATGAGAGGTTATATAAGGCGTAGTTTACTGGCATTAACCCTCACTCCACTCGTGCGTCCACCTCGAACGTCTACTCTCCACGCAGTGCCATCATCGGCTTTAGCCGGCATCAAATCAAGTCCCACTTCAACCGTATATTGTGCAAGAACGAAGCATCACTTGAAGTACGCTACAAATCCCTCCTGCAAGAAAGGATACCACTGCTGTAGGCGTTCCATCATTGGACTCTTCACAACAATCTCGACCGGTTTTCAACTTTCATACTCATAGGCACCGGCAAAGTTTACCACGCTACAGAAACATCTTCGAAGAAAAGGTCCGTGAACTTTCTACGAAGCTACAAGCCCCAAATCACTTCTTCACTTCGTTCATTTTCCACCACTGTACGAACGGCGCTCGTTCAACAAGTCACCAACTGATCCCGCTACAGTCTTCAAGGTCAACCTCGAAGTGCGAAACGTAGGACGGTCAACTTCATTTCGGGCCTACAGTCTACAAGGTCAACCTGCAAGTAACTTATCTTCTCCAGAGGTATTTCAACATTGTCGGTAAACTCTCTGTGCCTCGTTCTTAAACAATTCTCATGAAGCCTACGCAGTGTAATCGCAGAACCGCGTTAGGCTATACCCGAAAGTGTCTCCATAATCGTTCAAACTAACTTTCTCGTTAAAACTGCAGTAGGCCCAGGTCAAGTATCATTCCAATACCGTAATCGTGTATCATCCTGTTATTGTGTTTCATTCATGTAATTCATTTCATTTTGCATCCGTTTGTTTATGTGATCCTTTTAAGCATTTCATTATTGACGGCCTAATCCACTTACAGTGTACTAAACGTAAGTGCATTCTTTCTATCATTAATAGGTTGCATCATCAATTCTATGTTCCATTTATGCATAACTCTTTAACCTACCTAAGTCAGTGTATTACGTAATCCATTCAGTGTACCTAACTTACGTACATTTTTTATATTATCAATAGGCTGCAGCATCTATTCTATGTTCCATTTATTTATGCGTAACACTCTAGCCTACTTAAATCATTGTATTACGTAATTCATTCAGTGCACCAACGTACGTACATAATTACTGTTATCAATAGGCTTCATATTTCATACTGTGTTCCATTTTGCATGCCATTAGCCTATCATAAATGAGTGTATTACTTACCAATTAATCAGTATAACCATTTCCTTATTTGCTAATCCTCAGTCATATTTAGCATACTATAAATGCCATTATATAATTGTTAATCACTATAACTACCGTCATTGCATTGTTAATCACTGTGAACAAATAACTGATTTATTTTCTTAATTAAACACAAAACCACAAGGTAATTTTAATAATCTTATTAATATTATTTGCTTGGGTGTAATCCAAGCTGGTGACCTCGAATCAATTCGTGGCATTCCAGAAAGTAATTATAGTAAGCCTACTTCATTAGTCACATCAAACCGGTGATACCGTCGGACATCATAAATTGTTGACCCCAGCATTGTCATTAACAATTAATCATTCCATCAATTAATCATTGGCACCAAATTAATCAGTATCACCTCACTCGGCTAGTTTGCCAAATTTATTTTGTTGAAGCGAAAGAAACGTGTTACAGCACTCTCGAACATTAAGCAGCGTATTACTTCCAATTCAGAGAAGCGCAGTTATGGTAAGCATGCACAAATTCATAAATATTTTGTTTATTTACTATAGCTAGCTCGGGTATTACTCTTTGTATTTGGAAACGAGTTTTGTAATAGTGATTACGTTTAATGTATTTCAGTACTCTATTAAATTATTGGGAATTAATAATTATTTTAAAACATTTCATTATTTATTTCCTATTTTTGTTTAGTTTACTCAGGCTAATTTCGTAAGATCAACTATGTAATAGATTTAATTTTATTTTTTCTAGTTCAACATTTCCTATACAGCATTTGTAGATCAAATTACTGTATGTACGCAGTTGGAATCGGGAAATTCATATGTACGCTTTCTTTTTTCTCTCTCAGGAGGCTAGTGTCCGGAGATTGTATCTTCCTGCTCGATTTCTGCCTTTGCACTCTCGATCTTCTTCGCAGAACTCGAGGGAAACATTTATCATTTTAACTCCATCTTGATCCATGCTGTTGGTATTTATTTGTCTCACGGAAAATTCTAAACTGTTAGGTGAACATCCGCACTCGCCAATTATTTTATAATTTTATAGAACTCAAGCATTGGATGTTAGAGATGGGCATGTTGCATGAAGCCAATTCCTGAAACTCGCACACACTCGTCCGAACTTCACCGCTATCTCTGTAAGTTTCTTGATTTATAGTGTGTTGTTTGACCATAAAATTTAATGCAGTCGCTTTAAGTATTAAACAAGCACTTACATTTTTATTTTCGCTCGCATATTTTTAAAACGTTTTACCGATTTCAATGATTTCTCAGAAGTATCACGATATCATTCGATATCTTTCTTTTATCAGTGTTGAAAAATATTCCATGTAAATTTTTACATGTAATCACACTTAACCATGTGCGCATAATTCTGAAAAATTATAATACATTCAGTACCGTCATAATGGTCAAAGCTAGGACATCATTTACCTGTTGAAGAGTATTTCCTTAGAGAAACGGTATTTTTGCCCATTAGGAAAGGGTGTGAAGTAGCGTTACATCATTAGCTGTACATTATAGGGTGGATCGATTTTACATTTTTTTCGATTTCCATATTCTAATAGAGACAAAAACTTGCGCATGCATGAGAAAATAGCCTCTGCAAAATCTTAGCTTAATAGGTAATCATCTTCTGCCCCCGGCAGAGCGATGAAAATCATATTTTAGTAGTCAAAAACGTATTTTTAAACCCTAGCCTAGAGTCATAAAATTTTGCGTGTGTGTTATTTCATGCCTAAGCAACGATATAAATGCTATGGGAAATATATAAATGCATTATTTAAGACAAAGAGCCGATCTGAAAATATGTATAATATACATATTTTCAGATCGGCTCTTTGTCTTAAATAATGCATTTATGTATTTCCCATAGCATTTATATCGTTGCTTAGGCATGAAATAACACACACGCAAAATTTTATGACTCTAGGCTAGGGTTTAAAAATACGTTTTTGACTACTAAAATATGATGTTCATCGCTCTGCCGGGGGCAGAAGATGATTACCTATTAAGCTAAGATTTTGCAGAGGCTATTTTCTCATGCATGCGCAAGTTTTTGTCTCTATTAGAATATGGAAATCGAAAACAATGTAAAATCGATCCACCCTACTGTACAACTTATTCCCCCGCCAAATAAATTTGATGGTGGGGGCCATACTGGATTGCAGCATTTGTCCTTCAGTTCGTCCGTCATACTTTCATATCCGCGCCATAACTTTTGAACTGCTCAAAAAAAGTGATGAGATTTCATACACATGTATCGTCACAAGACGATGTGTCGCGAGCAAGAATCGGGTCGTCGCATCAAATGTTTCAGTCACAAAAATAGGCCATGGAATTGATGTTCGGACATAGTTCTTATTGAAAACTAACATTAATATGCGAGATTCGTTAGTTTACTTTATATACAATCAAATCCCATTAACATTTGAGTTCCTTAAATGTACCCATTTTTATATTTGCTTTCACAGGATGTAGTACCCTGAAAATGATGATGTTGACCCGAAGCTCGAAATTTCGTAGTTAATTCAGCATCTTGGCTTCAAATTAAGATAAGTAACCATCGTAACTAAATAGAATCAGAATAGGATTAGGTTAGGATTAGGTTGGTCTTTTTATTACCTTGTAATACAGGAAGTATAGTATACAGGGTGTACATAAAGTTAGGATCTATTTTTGTGAAGCACTTGGAAATTATATGGAATTCAATCATAAAATGATAAAGTGGTAACATTTATTAAATAATTAAGAGTAGGATTCGCCGTGACGCCCATCAGTATCCCTGCACAGCTCAAATCGTTCCGCAGCATTTCTAAACACATTCTGGAGCATTTGCGGGGTTATGTAATCTGCATATGTTCGTATACGTGTACGTAAGTTTTCAAGACTCGTAATCTTCGTCTGATAGACGTGCGATTTGATAAAGCCCCATGCAAAGAAATCTAAAGGGGTTAAATCTGGTGATCTCGCTGGCCAAGGTCTTTGGTTGCTTCCGCGTCCGATCCAGCGATTTGGAAAACGTCCATTTAGATAATCCTGAACAATTTTGGCATAGTGACAAGGAGCACCATCATGTTGATAGACGACGGGGATAGGATTGTTAGTACCGTCGTCTATCAACATGATGGTGCTCCTTGTCACTATGCCAAAATTGTTCAGGATTATCTAAATGGACGTTTTCCAAATCGCTGGATCGGACGCGGAAGCAACAGACCTTGGCCAGCGAGATCACCAGATTTAAACCCTTTAGATTTCTTTGCATGGGGCTTTATCAAATCGCACGTCTATCAGGCGAAGATTACGAGTCTTGAAAACTTACGTACACGTATACGAACTGCTGCAGATAACATAACCCCGCAAATGCTCCAGAATGTGTTTAGAAATGCTGCGGAACGATTTGAGCTGTGCAGGGATACTGATGGGCGTCACGTCGAATCCTACTCTTAATTATTTAATAAATGTTACCACTTTATCATTTTATGATTGAATTCCATATAATTTCCAAGTGCTTCACAAAAATAGATCCTGACTTTATGTACACCCTGTACAATCATTTAATCCAATGCGAAAGCATATGGATTAAATGATTATGTACTATATTTCCACCTTGTCGTGGTGCGGGGGTGCTTGCGTGTTCTGACCCAGTGGGCTATGTCGGCGGAGGCGCAGCCCCCGGTAGGGTCACCCATGCCGCACAGACTGCTGGGGGGACCGGACTAACAGCTACCAAGGGCTTTGGCTCCCAGTACCTGTCTCCAGAGCTGTCCTCCGGAGGTGGCATCCTCAGGCGTCACCGTGTTAGGTGTACGCGCTGGTGGGACTGGGGGGCTGGAGTCTTTGCGCCGTTGGGGATAAACTTTCGTATCATGGGGTCCCCGTTTTTAAACAGACGGTATGCCCACTTGGGACGAGGTACCCTGCCACCTGCGGTTTGCGCTTGGCCCCCAATTTTCTTACCGGTAGGCAGTTTCTCCGTTCCCTGGGTCCGTTTTCTTTAATATTGTATGCCTATGGACGATACTTTAATATAAAGTACGACAGACCCAGAGATCCCGAAAATGGAATGGATACGGACGTGAATTTGGACTCCTCTCAAAGTACAAATGCGACGGCGGGAATGTTGCAGCCCTCTGTGCATTTTCCTACAGAACTTGCAATAACTGAGGTTCTGATCTCTCATCCAGAGAATTCAGCGACTCCTTTGAAGAATGTTAATCAAAAAGACCACCACTCTTGGCCTCCGGACCGACTCCACGGTAGAAAAAATAGGAATAGAGTTTGGAAATATTCCGCCCCAAATGTAACTGCCGATTTCGTCAGTCCTGATAATCCCAAATTTTCTAATCCTTTCAATGTCCAGGTGTGAACCTGAAAAGATTTCACCTTCAAGAAATGGAACCATCCTCCTTAAGACTCGAAATAAAGACGAAAGTACGGTTTTAAAGAACTTTAAGAAGCTGCGGGTTGCAAAGTTTCTGCAACCCCTCATAAATCGTTATACTCGTCTAAGGGCACTGTTTATAGTCGTCTTCTTCGGATAAGCTTATAATGTGAATGATCCAAATGTTTTTTCTCTCATACACACACACACACACACACACACACATATATATTATATATATATATATATACACTCGTGTGTGTGTGTGTGTGTATATATATATATATATAGTTAAGCTAGCGCTTTTTTAAATTTGTAATGAGCATGTAATATGTGTCCTCCAAATATTTTCTCGTATTATACAGTATATACAAGGGTGGGCTGAAAAGTAATGCCTCCACTTGAATAATTCTGGATTGTGTAGAGGTAGCCAGATAAAACCGGTTTTGTGTTGTAACTTGATATTCCCACCCCATTCCAGATTCTGTAGAGGTAACAAAACCGGTTTGGTGTTATAGCTTAATATAGCCTACACTCGTTTCGCACATTGGTTCAGTAATGATTACAATGGAAAGGAGTAAAGACGTTCGCTTCAAGCAATGTGCCGTAATTGAATTTTTGACCGCGGAAAGTGTTGCTCCCATAGACATTCATCGGCGAATGCAAGCTGTGTACGGCAAACAGTGTGTTGATGTGAGTACCGTTCGACGAGGCAGGCAGTGAGGCAGTGTAAAGAAGGAGAAGCAGGGCAAAAAGATTTGCGAGAGAAACCGCGAAATGGAAGGCCTGTAACGCCAACCGACGAGTCAAATCGGAAGTACGTTGACGAACTGATTCGTGGAAATCGTCGCATTAAACAAAATGAAATTGCTGCAATGCTCAATATCTCCAAAGAGCGAGTGGGACACATTATTAGTATTCTCGGTTACCGAAAGGTCTGCGCCGGATGGTGCCTCGCATGCTCACCGCCGAGCTGAAAACTGAGAGACTACGCATTTGCCAAGAAAATCTGCAGCGCTTCGAAAATGAAGATGAATTTCTGCACAGCACTGTGACAGGAGACGAGACGTGGGTCCACCATTATGACCCTGAAAATAAACAGCAATTCATGGAATATCGGCACAAAAATTCACCGCAACCAAAAAAATTCAAAGTTCAAAAATCGGCTGCAAAAGTGATGATGACTGTTTTTTGGGATATGAATGGTGGTGTTCTCGAAGACTTTACGGAAAAAGGGACAGAAACCAACTCCACACGTTATATTGAGTCTCTGAAGAAGTTGAAAAAGCGGATCAGCGGATCAGCGGATCAGAGGATCAGCACTCACAAAAATGCAGTCATTGTTCACCATGACAACGCACGGCCTGTTCAAACGCGAGAAGCAATTGAAGATCTGAAATTCACCGTCTTGCTGCATTCTCCATATAGCCCCGATTTAGCACCATGCGATTTTCACCCCTTTCCTAAACTTAAAGAACATAACCGTGGAAATCGCTACGAGTCTGACGAAGAAGTTAAGGCCGCTGTGAAATTTTGGTTTCGTTGTGAAAGCTCCGAGTTTTACCAGGATGTATTTTAAAAACTCATTTATCGTTGGCGTAAATGTATCGAGGTAGAGGGTATTTTATAAAAAAGTAAACGTATCGTTTTGAAGAATAAACTCTAAGGTACATATTTGCTTTTGTTTCGATAAAATCCTTCAACCCGTTTAAAATTTATTTGAGTGAAGGCATTACTTTTCAGCTCACCCTCGTACGTACAGTTACCCTTCTGATTTTTTAAAATTTGGGTTAAATTTGGGGTGCGCATGTAATGTGTGTCGTCCAAATAGTTTCTCGTATTATATATATACTGTACATTAGGGTGTCTCAAATATACGAATGGAGGATTTCGGGTCGGGGCGACTCTTGCCCGTATTACACCTTTATAAAGGATTGTTATCACAAAATTTGACAGCTGTAGGAGGATTTTTAGGGGTCACTCAAGTTCGCCACTTCTGTTTCACTTATACAAGATTTTCTTCTCTTTCGCAGGTGATGGTTACTAGAGCAGGAAACCAGTTGTGGTTGCTGGACAAGGCCCCAATTGCAGCGATTGTTTGTCCACGACTTCCATCGAAGGAGCAATGCCTGCTCCTTTACTTCCACCACCACCAAGACCAAGAGGGAAGGAAGACCAAATCGGAGAGCATTCGCCTGGTGGTGGAAACCATCTGGCCCATCTGGGAGAAGGCCAACATACCAACTACCACCAAAAAGTACGCAGGGGAGAAGCTGGCGAAGTTAATCGATACCTACGACGCACTCAAGAAGAACAGGACAAAGCCGCAAGAGGGTTACCGGTACAAGGAGGGGATGTTCAAGTCGGATTTGGAAGACGTGTTTGACGTGGCTCACTCCTCCGCGCTATCCTCCTCCAAGGTCCCTCAGGAGGACAAGGATTTTCTCACCTCGCAGAGGGAAGACAGAATGTCGTCAAGTCTTGCGGGGGTGGACCAGAAGACAGCGAAGAAGAAAGCTGTGAAGCGGAAGAGGGATCTTGCAGCCACGGCTAGGAAGAGTAAATGGGATGCTGGGGTGACACAGCTCATGGAGGTAGCGATCTTGGAGGTGGATGGTAGCAGCACTGAAATGAACACGGAAGACGAGGATGATGACGACGAGACGTACCAAGCGCCCAGCACCAGCAAGGCCCAGACTCAAAAGAAAAGGCGAATGAATGCCCTCACGGACCAGAATCTCATCGCTGCTTGGGATCGCGACAACATGTCCGTGAGACAAGCAACGTCGTCCTTTGCAGCAGCAGCTCAGAGTTTGGGTCATGACCTGGATGACCTGGTAATCTCGCCAGCAACTGTTCATCGAACACGGAACAAGATCCGAAAGGAGATGGGAGAAGAGTTGACCCGAAAGTTCGAAGCTTCTGGTCCTTTAGTCTTGCACTGGGATGGGAAACTGTTGGAAGATATCGCCAAGGAGAAGGAGGTTGACCGGATTGCTGTTGTGGTGACGGGCGATGGAGTCGAGGAGCTTCTTGGTGTACCCGTTGCGGTGGACGGCACTGGAAAAGAACAGGCTGCAGCCGTACTCCAGGAAGTCCAGGCTTTTGGCATTTCGGAGCAAATCATTGGACTGGGATTCGACACCACAGCTGTGAACGCTGGGATGATCCAAGGTGCTTGCGTTCGCATTGAGCAGGAGTTTGGCCGTCCCATGTTGTGGTTGGCTTGCCGTCACCACGTCTTGGAGATCTTACTCAAGGATGTCTTCGTGCGATGTCTGGGGCCGTCCTCTTCCCCTGACATTCTCCTCTTCAAAAGATTTTAACAGCGGTGGGCCTCCATTGACAAAGGGTCATTCTTGTCCATCGGTGACGAAAGCAATCCACAACAACTGACAACTGGGCAAATCAAGCGTCTTCCATGAAGAAATACCTGCAGCAGACGCTTTCCCACGGCACACATCCCCGAGAAGACTACCGTGAACTCCTCATCCTTTCCTACCGCTTCCTTGGCGGTCAGGTCCAGGGGGGATTTCGTCAGCCTGGGGCCTATCACCACGCCAGATGGATGGCCAAAGCCATCTATGCCCTCAAGATTTTCATGTTCCGTCACCAACTGGACCTGACAGCCAGGGAAGAAGGAGGACTTCGGCGGCTGTGTTTGTTCATCTCCCTCGCGTACGTGAAGCAGTGGAATGAGGCAATGGTCTCGAATCGAGCTCCACTGAACGACCTAGAGTTCCTTCGCCTGCTCGAGGCCTACCCTGACAAGGAAGTCAGCCACACGGCATCCATGGCCTTGAAAAGGCACCTGTGGTACTTCTCAGAGGATCTCGTGGGGCTTGGTTTCTTTGACGACCGCATTCCAAAGGACACGAAGCTAAAGATGGTCCAACGACTTCAATCCCCCGCCACGAAGAAAGGACTCAAGCGGATCGATCCGAAGAACTTCAATCCACAGCAATCCATCGAGCTCTTCGTCACCCGGAGAACAAAAGAAGTCTTCTTCCGCGCGATCCTTCCAGAATCTGAGTCTCCCACCTTCCTCATGAAAGATCCAGAGGATTGGATCAATGACCAGGATTGGATCACGGCGCAAAAGAGGGTGAAAGCCCTGAAGGTGGTCAATGACGCCGCCGAGCGTGGTATCGCTTTGATGAAAAGATTCAATTCCACCATCACGCGTGATGAGAAGCAGAAGCAATTCGTCCTCAAGGTGGTTCGGGCTCACCAGAAGTTGATCCCCGTCAAGACGAAGGAGAGCTTGAAGAGTAAAATCAAGTAGTGTAGGACAGATTGATGATGAAAACAATCCATTTATACGCGCTTATTTCAATTAATGAAAGGTGCATTTCGTTTATTTTCATTTTTGTTCAGAAATAAAGAGAATAAGAGAATGATAGAAATTTATTTTTTTTCCTAAATAGCTACAAGAAAGTGTTAAACTTGAGTGACCTCTAAATACTGTTCGATTCCCATCATTTTTCGATTTTTAGAACCTCTATGCCTATTGAAATCGGGGCAGCATTCGCGAGCAAGAGAAAATCGAAAAAAAAAAATTTCTATGTATTAATGAGACACCCTACTGTACATGTATATATAAAGTTACCCTTTTGATTTTTTAAATTTGTGGTAAATTTGGGGTGAGCATGTAATGTGTGTATTATATACAGGGTCCACCGAAAAAAACATGCGTCCGTACTTTTCCTTTTAAACTCAATAATTTCTTTTAACTTTTGATAAAACTTTAACAAAGTAAAATAACGTTATCTGACAACATTTCTTTAAATTTTTAGCACAGTAGCTGAATAGACATCATTTTAGCACGTAAACAAGAATAGAATGTAAAGATACCGTAAATACTCAAAATTTCTTTATTTTACAACCCAAAATTCCTTTCATATAAAATTGTTATTAAAATGTCAAACTAGAAATACTGTTCAATATGTTTTCCTCCAACTTTTATTACTTTTCGAAGTCTTGGTCTAAATTGATCTACTGCTGAATCAATCTAGTCTTGTGGGAATTCGGCCCATTGTTCAATCAGAACATCTGTCAGGAGATAAACTCGTTCTGACAAGTTTACCCAGATCCCATAATCAACAGGATTCAAATCAGGACTGTTCTGAGGTCAATTCTCCGGTTCATTAAATTCGGGAACATGTTCATTTCAATAAGCAACAGTCTTTTTCCGTATGTGTCCTTGCTCCATCCTGTTGAAAAACAAAATGACCTCCATTTGCCAGAGCACGTATCTCCGGAATCATGCTTGCTAAAAGAACATTTCGATAATATTCTCCATTAACTTTCACACCGGGCTCAACGAAATGGAGATGTTTTTCGCAGGTTGGAAACACTGACAAACACCATAATACTCTTGGAAAAGTGGCTCCTTGGTTGCATATAGTCTTTCTTTCGTCCGAAATTCGATTCTTTAATTGATGGGATTCTGAGTATACTCTGTTGTTCTAAGAGTTCATTGGTGGTTCTACAGTGAATATTTTTTCATCAGTAAAAAATGTTTGACTTGCTTTCATAACTGTGATGCGTCTTAGCATTTTTTTTTTTATTTATGACTCGTTTTTCTTGGTCAGTAGTGCTGATCTTCTGTCCACGTACACGTTTATATGGTCAAAGTCCGAGGTCTTCTTTTACAATTACACTAGTTTCTGATATTCCAATCGACTTTGAAATCTGCGCTGGAGTCTCGTGAGCCTGGCTTATCTTCTTGGCTAAGAATTCGGGAAGAAACTTCTTTAATCTTTTTTTCCGTTCTAATACACCTTGGACGACCATTACATTTTTTTCTAACAGTACTGCCTGTAGCATCAATTTTTTTCAGCAACGTATCCAGTCCGCCCAGTGTCCATCCTTTATTGGGGAATCCCGCCAATATTTTGTGCCTTCCATATCCCCTATTAAGCCTATAATGCCTAATAATTATTTTATCTTCGTTAGAGAATGTCATTTGAGGGATGTTTACAATAATTTTTTTTTATCTGAAAAAAAGAGAGAAAAATTACTTCAATGTGCACATAGATTTATAGAACTAAAAAATAAAGTTAATATTAAACAACCAAATTTAATCATTCAGTTATAAAAATTGGCTGGCTTATATAAAATTCAATGGTAATTATTGTCTGTAAATTTTGCATAAATCATCCAAACACATTTCAACTTATTAGGTTACAATCAAGCGCATGTTTTTTTTTGTCGGACCCAGTATATAAAGTTCCCCTTATGAATTTTTAAATTTGGGGTGAGCATGTCGTCCAAATATTTTCTCCCTCGTGTTAAATATATAATCATGATCTATTGCGTCCCATTCGTATTTAATTGAATATAACTGCACGAAACGTGTGGGATTTTTTTCCATTGTAAAATGTTGGTACTTTAATTAAAGGTATGAGATGGTTATAAATCCTCTTGCATAGTTGTTGAACGGGGCTTATCCCCGGCTCAGTCCCGGCATCATGATCTATTGTGTTTCATTCGTATTTAATTAAATATAACAATGCATGAAACGTGCGATTTTTCGTATTGTTAAAATGTCTATACTTTATTTAAAGGTATGGGATAGTTATGAATCCTCTTGCATAGTTGTTGAACGGGCTTATACATACAGTAGGTCAATCCAAAACATCGTGATCCATTGCATTTCATTTATGTGTCGTTAAACACAGCAGTATACAACTGTGTTTTGGTAATGGTTATGTATCCTCTACTGCAGTTCTCCTATCATGTGTTGTTAAATTTTTAAATGTAACATTGATTGCCATTAACATTATGTTAATTTGGTTATAATTTAATTAATGAGGTGGTTTTCTTCTGAATTGTCATGTTTTGAACATTACTCAAGTTCTCTGTGTGTGTTGCCCAGTAATCAGAGCTGGGCAGTATTTAAATACATTTGTATTTAAATACGTATTTAAATACATTTGTGTATTTAGAACTGTATTTATAAATACATTGTTTTTCATGTATTTAAATATAGTATTTAAATACTTTAATGAGTATTTAAATACAATGTATTTAAATACTCAAAATATAAAAATGTAAATACTTTTACTGGTTTAATACACGTTCTGTACTAGCACAGTACGACGCGTCGACAGTGTAGTACAGCATGGTTCATATTTCAACGTGTCAGTTCAATCAGTTGTGTGCCACTCTTAGTCGAAAGCGGTTGATTTCTTTATCGTGTGTGTGTCATGGCTTAGTGAATTAGTGAATGCATATGTTAAAATTTGTATGTATTTAAAATGTATTTACAAATGTATTTAAATACAATTGATGTATTTTGTATTTAGTATCTAAATACATTCGTAAAATGTATTTAGTATTTAGTATTTAAATACATTTCTCCCATGTATTTAGTATTTATTATTTAAATACATTCAATGTATTTATTGCCCAGCTCTGCCAGTAACTGACGGTCTCCTAAACTGACAGGCTTTGTGAATAAATGTTACAAAAACTTCTTGGGCGAGATAGAGCAGTTTAAAGTTCAGATAGGTTATATCAGGTAAAGTTAGGTTGAGTTTCGGTGGTGTTTAGTTTGTTGTTTTGTGTTGTTGTGTTTTGTATTTTCTGTTGTATTTGGCCGGATTAAGTTAGGTGATGCGACATTCCTTCACTTGTCAGTACTGGGAAGTTCGTTTTGAAAGGTTTGCCATGGCACTGAGTACTCATCCTGAATCTTTGAATTCCATCTTATTAGTTAAATATAACAATACGTGGACGTTATTGTGAAATTTGATTCTTTACATTAATCCGATCGTATGGTGAGATATTCTTTTTCCCACTTAAAAAATTGTAGGCTAACTTTAAACGTCCACATATTTTATCCATTTCCAATTCAAAATTATATACTTTTAATGCTATTGGTTCTGTTGTTTATCAGTTTTCTAAGAAACGTTTGTGTATTAGTTTGTTCCGAAAATTTTAACGTTTCATTTGATTATGCCTGTCTACAATGTAAGACCATTTAGCATATTGAATGTTAAATGAAGCGTGTAAGACACTTAATTGTATACATATTGCTTGGTGTATATTGTACTGTCTACTCTTATCACGAATTCCATCGTGACGGAATTAGAGCACAACCCGCTTTCGTCATTTTGCTATAATTAGAAAATAATGTAGTAAAGTTATTTTCTAAATCTGGTTAGTCATACCTTTACTACCGAATAGGAAAAGGAAGATATTAATACATTTCTTTTCTAGATTGTGAAACAACGTACGTGACGGAATTACTTGCCTCCGAAAAATGGTTTTACACAATTGAAGAATTTGTGGAGTGTCAAAAAATTGGCAGTTTCTTGCGATTTTTTTTTGTTTTTGTTTTTGTGAAAAAGCAAATGTCGAGTATGGTTGATTGTATGTGTTGATAAACTGTGTCTAGGCAATGCTATTTAAGCTTGAGCTAGTCAATTATCTTGACGGAATTACTTTTTTTGGGTGCGACAGAATTGTCTGGTAATTCAGTAACAAGATAGAACAATATATGATATCTTGTGCAAAATATCCTTTATCGTTGACAAACGTAAAGAATCGACTTTTCCAATCGGATGATATACGAGTTGAGAAGATTTTCTGAACTTGAGAATAGCTCTATTGTCATGATTCGCGTAGAATTCATGTTATTGGTCGGTCTTGTGGCGGCGAATGTATAAATGGGCCAACATAAACTTGTAGACAGCCAACATTAATGTTAAATGAAGCGTGTAAGGCACGCTACTGGCGAACCCTTCCATCACATAAAAAAAAGGGTAATGCACCCTGAGCGTTTGAGAGAAGGAATTAAGGTTTTGAAACGGTTTTACATAGCTAAATATTGTTCTCAACTTGAAATTACCGTTCGACTTAAAATATCGAAAAATGAAATTTTGTTTTTAGATTTTTAAATGAAAATATTTTTAAGTTGTATAATAGAGACCCACCCCTCCTTCGTCATTACAAGATTTTCTATATATATATATATATATATTTCTGAATGTTAAGAATTCCAGATATATTTGGCTCATTGAAGTTGGCGAAATCTAATCTGTAATCATACCGCAGTAAAGTACTCGTATTAGTGCACAAAACTTGCGCAAATTTCTTTTAAAATAGATTTTGTTTTACAGAAATCTAAACTTTTACTTTGTATAAGTCAGTTACCAAACACTTTGTGCGAAAGTTAATGCACCGTTCTGGAATTTTTACTTTGTGGAGAAACTTTATGAAATGTCAAAAATAATAAAGTGTATTTTAATATATTCAACTTAAAATCAGTTTTGAAGGAATGTGAGGTTAGTAGGTAGCATCAGGAATTTCTTTGCCTGAAATATAAGGAACTTCTAATTTGAAAGCATTAAGTCTGATGAACATGAATGTATAAGATTCAGTCAAAATACAAAGTTTAAACATTTCGACCCGTTCATTCTTAACTACTGATGACGCTGCGGTAATGTAAAGTGCTAAGTATAATATCAGTTCTTCATCATGTAAAATTGTTTCTAATTTAGTATAAATCTCTGTCGAAAAGTATGATTGTTTTATTAATCTGGACATAAATTTCAGACACGCTTTGAGGATGTCATCCTAGCAGGATTCACCAGCCTACTCCAACAAAAAAGAAGTCAAATTTTTTTTCACTTCGCAGATGTTCTATTCATTGTTGTTAAACAGCCTCTAAATCGAGGCTAGTTTAATAAGTGTAATTTAGACGTTAATTACCTAAAACACGCCGATAGATGATTCAATAAGACTGGCAATCTAGATAGTACATCAGAATCATGAAATATGTGATAAAATAAATATTCGAAATTTCTTTGAAGCCTGTTATCGGTACTAAATATCTGAGTAAACTCCAGTAGTATAGCCCCAAAATGTGAGACAGAAATGGATCGATTGAAAATTTCCACCTCACCTTCATGGTCCTTCAAAAAAAAAAAAAAAAAAAAAAGGAAAAAAAAGAAAAGGAAGAGGAAAAAAAGAAAAGGAAGAGGAAGAAAAGGAAGAGGAAAAAAGAAAAGGAAGAGGAAAAAAAGAAGAGGAAGAAAAGGAAGAGGAAAAAAGAAAAGGAAGAGGAAAAAAAGAAGAGGAAGAAAAGGAAGAGGAAGAAAAGGAAGAGGAAAAAAGAAAAGGAAGAGGAAAAAAAGAAGAGGAAAAAAAATCATCGCATTCCTCCTTGAAAAAAGGGGGTTCATCATCGCTTTCCTCCTTGAAAAAAGGGGGTTCATCATTGCTTTCCTCCTTGAAAAAAACAAAAAAAGGAAGAGAAAACAGAAAAAAGGGGGTTCATCACTGCTTTCCTCCTTGAAAAAAGGGGGTTCATCATCGCTTTCCTCCTTGAAAAAAGGGGGTTCTCATTGCTTTCCTCCTTAAAAAAAAAAAGTTTTCACCTTCATTCAAAAATAAAATTTTAAAACATAAAATTTTAAAAAATAAATTTAAAAAAATTAAATTTAAAAAAATAAATTTTAAAAATGATTCGTCTTCACCTTCCTTCAAAAAAAAATTTAAGAAAGGATTGATCCTGGCCTTCCTCCTTCAAAAAAGTTCTTTCATGAGGCAAACAAGAACACGCAAAACCATACATACATTCGAGTACTTTCTGTTCAGGCAAGTTCCGCCAGACATTAGAAATGAAAACTTATATGAATATCTGAAAGGTTTTAATAGGCCTAACGAGTGTGCATCAGCACATCCAATTTTCAAATGTTAACAAATTGCGAACAATACATAAATGAAAATCAGAGTGATCATATTTTAAATCGAAAACAAGTTCTTTGTTTAAGATCTGTATTATGAAAAATAAAATGAAATTTATTATTTTAATTTAAATAAATTAATTTCTCTCTTTTTAAGGGAAACTGGCTTATTTTCAAACGAGATGACCTTCAAATACAAATATATACTTATAGTACGCATATTTGTTTATTTACTTTTAAATATGTAGTTTTCTGTTATTTACATCGATATACCATCACATTCACTTTCACATGCCATCTTCTGGTATATGAATTAATAATTTTACCGTTCATCAAATTTCGTTATAAAATTGCATGTGTTAAAAAGAACATCAAGTTGCCTAACGCGGCTTTGAAACTGAAGCAGCAATTCTGTTATCCTCCTCTAAACATCCACTTAAATATTATTACTAATATTAATTTATTGTTATTATTACATATATATGTACACGTATTAAGAGTATTTAAATTAAATATATTGATTTCAATTCCCTGCGTAAAAAGCAAACTGACAAAATTCTGCCTTCTAAGCCAACTGACGGAGTAATATATGCTTTAATTAAACAGATGTTGCTATCAGGCAACTCATCATAGTCATCGAATAGAATCAACTAGTGAACTAAATATATATATATATATATATATATTATATATATATATACTTTTAAAGAGAACACATTACGTAATTTTATATTTTAGAAGTACAAATCATCAAATTTTATTTCCATCTTAGCCATGACTTCTTTCCACGGTAGTAAACATCAAATTATTATTCTTAAGTTTCTGTAAACCAGTAATTGCAATTGTCTTTTTATCTTATTCCTATTATGTCTATAAATAAAATTTACGCAGTATCCATTTCATAAGAGAATCAACACCTATGATCTTAAAGAATAATGTTAGCTTCTTGGTTTATTTCAAATCGGATAAGTTTACCAGCAGTAATAATACACACACACACACACACACATAGTGTGTGTGTGTGTGTGTGTGTGTGTATAATTTAATATCCGTACCACCAATTTAAAATACGTATCGAGTTCCGCAACAGAATATTTACATATTTACTGAGGCGTCCTACCGCCATGTTTTATCCATGACAAATATATAGTTCATGTATCGCAGAGAAATACACAATAAAGGGAGAAAACATAGAGAACGATGAATGACGATACGTGTAAAAGATTAGTTAACCTGGTTGAAGCCCACCTGAAGGCTATAAATACGTACATTGCATAAACTAATCTAGGATTGCATCATCATGAGATTTTCACATTATCTATAGTTCATATTTTAAAACCTGCTTACACCACTAATTCACCTATGATCCATTTGATGTTTGCAAAGATGGTATATATATATATATATATATATATATATATATATATATATATATAATTAATAAAGATTTTGCCAATCTTGATGTCTAAAAACATTTTGATTGCAGAAATGTAGGATGCACTCAGAATATTGATCTCAAATTAGTGGGTGAGTATTTTAATTCTGATGAAACTAAACGTGTCATTCAGGCGTATAGTTAATTTGTGGGGCTGGAATGTCACTAACGTTTTCAAAATAACTCAAGCAGATCCTTTTAAAGAGGTCAAGTTTATTTTGTGTTAAATCTCCCCGAGAAACATTTATACCGCATAAAAGTATTGTCGAATTTCATATCGAACCACATCTCTTTACTTTTAAATTTACGCTTTATCTTTAAAGTTCTCTATTTCCTTCCAATCTCTCTCCTATGCTGTTTTAAAACTTTCGCCTATCTTTTTTTAATTTTCGTACATCTTTTATCAGAGCTTCCTAAACAGACATTCTCGTATAAGCCGTTGTTTGTAGTCTTTTGTGCCATTGTAATATTACATATTCTTATCATTTGTTTTCGTTTGTGCAATAACCTCAGCAAAATAACGACATTGTAACGAGCTAGAAGATTTCAACATGCGACACATCGGTACATGTATAGGCTTCATCTGAAATTTGACTATGAGAAGATAAGTATCCATCTTATTCATGTAGACATATTTTAATTTTTCATACTAAGTGAATGTATAACTAGCAATCTTTTCAAACGCTTGCAGGAAGATTAAAACCTTGATTATAAAATGACTTAAAATAATAGCTGTCTTATCGTCGTTACTACTGAATGTGGAAAACACCATACGTTTATTCGGATCTGTAGGTACTTATTTGAATGGTAGGTATTGCACAGAGCGATGATGGTGTCTGCAATATTAATCCTTTCTATCCCAAATTATTGTTTTGACCTAAAAAATTTAACATTTTAAAAACTGTTAAAAATAGGTAAGGAAGCGAAACTTTGCTTAGAAATAACTAATTACACTAGAAATTATATAGCGCCAATGACGCTGTCAAGTAATAAGAGACACTAACATAACTTTGGTACTTTGAATTGAACAATTAGCAACAATATTTGTCCTTTGCTTTACAAATATTTATATACAAATGCCATAAATCATCAGCGAAACTAATCTGAGGAAAATACACATATTTTTGTTGATGACGCCATACGGAATCGCAATCGCTGGCGTAGAAAGGGTTAATACTATCACTAAGTTTACGTCATTAATAAGTTGAGGAAAAACCTATGCGTTATTAATGATTGATGTGCACATATACAGCTTTTATTTTCCCATAACTAATATAATGAAGGTTGCTAGAATGAAAAGCAGTTTAATACAAAATAAGTTTATTATCAGTACAAATACAATACACAGAAAATGGTTAAAAGTGCATGGTAAACAGTGGTACAAAGCATATATAATAAGATGTAACAGATACATACATAATTAAATTCGACTAAGCATTACAAGGGATACAACTATTCGATACAGTATCCAAAGGGCACGGTATCATAGGTACCAGGTAACTGGTAACGTTTCCTATAGGTGTTACGGCACACCTTCGTACCCCTAAGTTCCTTCACGCCCCCCAGCTTCTGCGCCCGAAAATTGTGGGTGCCTACAGTTAGTTGGGGAGGTCGTTCGCCCATCATCGTCCAAGCACACTAGATCCTTCAACGATTCAAAGTTAACAACCCGCCGATTCGCATGGTTGAGCGTAATACCCTTTGCCTTCACGATATATTTCATATCCTCCCCCACCCTCACCGTACCCCATAAGTTTTAGGTCCTGTTGAGACAAAAGAGTCGGCGTATGCGTTGTCCCCATACTCATCCTTGATCTCATCAGTGAGCTCGCCGAGGAATTCACCAATAGCAGGCAGGTATTCACCCTCCCTCGCTGTGAATATCACGCTATCTGTATCGGCATACAAGACTCTCCCAAGAGAATGCAATAGACTCCAAAGTTTGATGCGGGCGTAGGCTGTTGTGAAGCTGGCTACAGGAATGTTTGTAACCCTTGAGGTATCTGTGGCCAATTCAGTGTTGTTGTACTTTATTATGTAAGTATTACCTACATTCACGATTTCCATGACTTCTTTATCGGGTGAGTTGGCATAATCCCAGACTTCGCTATAACTTTGTGCCAAATGAACGTTTCCCTTGCCAGTTTTGTGCAAATTTTCCCCATAGACTGTTTAGACACAACTTTGCACTAAAGCGCTTGCCAGGATTCTTTGCAATTTGGGCGCGATCAAGTTGTATACCTTCGTGTTCGCGGTAACGCTGTATATAAGACGTTTTTTCATCTTCGGTATCAACTCCTCGCGGATACCCTGATGCCTCAACCTTATCCTTCAAAAATGCGTTTATATATGGTGTGAAAAGGTTGGGTAGCTTCTGAAACCTCCACACCTCATGTATCTTCAATATTCTATACCCATGGCGTACGGCTAGGGCCAGCTCAGGACTTGTATATACGCCTCTGATCTTACGCTGGTGGGGTGTATGGTTACAATTACCGTTATTCTCTCCCGCACACTTCACGCACAGGGGAAACATGAGCTTGTGGTCAATGACGACGGGTAAGATCGGCATCCATAATTCGCGAGGGGGGAGCACGTCTACGAAAGAGATCCCAAAGTAGCAATCATTCAAATTTCTTGAAAATTCATTGATGGAGGGCAGGCTAGGACCCACCAACTTCTCAGGAGCACCCACGGGGTACGGGTTGTTCTTCATCACGTATGGGTATAAAGAACAGAAGTCGTAGTAGTGAAGTTTCACACCTTCCGTAGGTGGAAAGTATAGCTTGAAGGGATTTGTACGACCACCGAACAAGCTATCACCGCATTTGAGAGGATCCAGTACCATTGAACGTTTGATGGCCCTTATTTCTTCGCGGTACACCTCGTCTGTCTCCATCCGTGCATCATATTCATGCTCCCACAAGACTTTGTGAGTGAACTGGGACTCTATAAGTTGATCGCGGGTGCGGGTCCATGCAAGACATCGGCAGGAGATCTACCGTGGATATCTCCGGCGATTCCGCACTCAGGACGGGGGCACCCATGCCACCAGCATCCGTTAAAGGAGTACACAGTCTTCACACCAGTGACACGGTTTTCACTTAGTCCGTCAACCCAAAAACACGTCCATTAATCTTAATGGGTACTTCACCCGTGTTGCGGGCGTGCTTTATGTATACACCTGTCTGTTGCTGTAGGTGTATGAGCCAGTAAATAGCCTTGTGTCCGTAACTGCGGGGTTTGTTTCGGTGAATAATGGATAAGGTGTCTTTAGGCATGAAGTTATTCTTGAACACCGTAAAACATAATGATGCGATGGTGGTTGCGACTTGCAGCGGATCGCATTTGAAACGGGCTATGTACATCCTTCTAAAGGCCTGGAAACATACTCTAAGCACGCGCACATCATTCACGCAATAACGCTCACATTCATCAGCTATATTATAAGGGTTCTTTCATTAAAACTGTTGTAGTATCGATCAAAGTCTTCACGTTCATCCATACAGTCAAAATAATGTTTGGGTGGTGGTGGGCCTACGTAGTTTAAAGTCTCGCTGGTGAGGAAAGTGTAAGGGAAGTGTCCTTTGGAAACTTCAGCTGCTACCCCCATCACCTTGGGTAGCTTTGCTAATTTACAAGGTGTGAATAATAAAGTGTCTTTAAATTGTACATTGCCTCTTATTTGCATCTGTATTAATTTGTTGCCTCTTTTCAATGGATCACCTGTAAATATCTCAGAGGATTCGTGCTCAAGCAACTCCTTATAAAGGAACTGCGTGTCAAACTTTGCCCCGTTATGGGCGAGAATATACACAGTCACTTTTTTGAACTTGTCGGCTAACTTGACAATATAGGACACAAATAGTTTCACAGGACTATCGTGGACATTCGTTTTAAAAACGTTTGTCCGTTTACCGCATTTGGGGCACTCGTCACACTCGATATCCATACATTCATCGCAGATAGTCTGGCTCACAAGTAAATGCGGAATTACCTCTTTGGTTTCAGCGTTCGTGTATGTTTCTATATCGTAGTACACAGTTATACAAGGTTTGTTTTTAGGCTTGGCGTCTTTCATATAACATACATGTTTTACGCCATCCGCCTTATATTCCTCCTGGCATGTAGGACAGTGAATTTCGTCACACTTGTGCTTGAAATCCCCGCTACCATTGGTGTGAAACATGCCACATTCACAGATTCTCATTTTCCTGCACGTGCCAATTGATTTATGGAGCTCAAAACAGTTATTGTTGAAAAATGTGCGTCTACACACATTACAATCCCTCTTCTCAGCTTGAACTACAAGGCTTTCACATTTGGGGCTTTTACACTGCTCACATACCATGTGGCAATCTTTACAATGTTTCACTATATCATTCGCAAACTCGAGGCACCCCTTACACAAATCATGATGTCGTCCATATTTTCGACTTTTGTCATAACTCGCGTAAAGGTCCCTTATATTACGGATGGGGAGATATGTTGTTCCTGACAGTCCTAAAATAAGTAGGGGTCTTGTGCGATCTCTCACACAGCTTTTAAATACATATGTTGTTCTGCCATTTTGATCCAGACCAATCACAGCAATCCTAACTTTCATCTGGTCTTCTACCTTCGTCAATTCTTCAGGCCCCATATTACAGTTAAAATCAATTTTACAATCTTCAGCCAGTTTTTGTGCTCTTTCTATGACTGCTCCCAGGCGGAAACTTCCAGACAGCTTGTTTAGCATGGTAAACATATGAGACAGGATTATAGCTATAAATCCGCAACCACGATCGACGTTTATATGCCGTCTAAAAATAGCCTGGAATTGAAGTTAAGTGTATAAGGCGTGGCACTATGACCCACAACACGGTACACATGATCAATTTCAACCGTGAATTTCTCCAGGCTAAACTTTGATCCACTTTGAGAAGCTTGTGCAAAACGTGAAAGGATGTAGTCAACATTTTCTACCACCAGGTTTCTGTAAGGTATTACTATCCAGAACTGATCGCTATCCTCGCTATTTGGCTCAAGCCCAAATGCCAACCTTACTCGGGTCTCCCGATCATTATTGTTCTGAAGAGCATGTACGATGACACATCGAACTACGTTGGAGAGTCCTTGTTCGAAGCCCTTCGAATATGCGACTCGGGGGTCAATTCTGACGTTGTAGCGACTTCTAGAAAGTGTATGGGTATTACTCGCATTTTGCAATAAGGTAAGAGATACACCGTTGGATGAATGATAGCTCATTCTCTCTGTATGGCTAGCGATCGTTTTGAAGGGGGTTGGAGTGTTACAGATGTGTAATGCTGGAGGTTTTCAGGAAATTGCTTATCTGTTTCACCCGACAATGAGTTTGTCGGTGATGAATCTTTGTCCTCAGAGTTGAACGTAACGTTGAACTTTGTTCGTTTAGCATCCACACCGCATGTGATCGGAGATTGATCTTCAACAGACCTAGATCTTTTAACACCTGCGGAGGTGTAGAGGTCTTGGCTGGTTGTTTGAGGGGTTACCTCAGTAGTGTAGTCAAAGGGTTCCTGGTTGTTCTGTCGTTCCCACTTATCCCCACTTGAGCATGCTGGTGGTAATGCATTTCGGGATCTTTTAAAGGGCTCGTCACACGTTGCCCTGGAAAAGAAGCGAAAAACGCTGAACACGAATTTCTTAAAAACAAACTATACATTAGTTAGATTCCCTAGAAAAATCAAGTTTACAAAGCTATCAATATGTATTATAAGTATCTCCACAAGGTTTATCAAAGCCACGTTTATGCTTAGTAGAATTATTAAGGCCTGTAGATTCATTGATGAAAAAGCTGCCTCATTTACAAATTCTGTACATGATCTTGTGTGTATATATATATATATCTTTCCAAATGTATTACCCCATCAAAACATTTTGACTAGTTAGGATATTTTTATCAAGAAACAACAAAACTTCTTCAAGAGTTTGAGGAATATAAGATACCCTATGGATTAAACAGAGGTATTAACGTTGCTGTTGAAGTATTTACATGTAAAGGTGATGAATCCATAATATGCGGAAAGAATTACATTTATGGAGTAAGTGTTTAAAAATACTCTTTTTGTTTTGTTTTTATGTAGGAAGGAGGACTTGTGCGATGCCCACGAAAACCCTCCAAGTATTCCATACAGAGACGGATAAGGTCCTGCACAGAGGCACCAACTGAGCGAGGGCTAAGAAAGTGTAGGCAGTACACTGCACCTATCCCTTAGAAGATGTTTTGGATAGATGTATATGCGATTTACATGAAAAACGAGAAAGGAAACGCGGGTGTTAAGAGAAGGGAAAGATTGAGGTGTATATTGTTGAAGACAAGGTTATGATCGTGTTGAAGAATGTGACGAGTAGATAGACGGAGGAACCTTATCTTGTCCAGTGAAAGCCGCATTGTATTCTCTGATCCAATCTGATCCAATCAGAAAGTCCTGAAGTCATGGGTTCCATAGTCGTTCTACACGGTTCATAGTGCGACTGTTGAGAAGGAAGCTCTGGGAAGCGGGTGGAAAGTTAAGTGTGGGTCATTGGCATAGGACGAATAGGAAGGAAGGGCGAATTAAAAATTCATTAAATAAAAGGAAAAGATTGGCTGACAGAACAGAGCCCCTGAGGAACACCTCTGTTGATAGCTTTAGGTGAAGAACAGAGGTCGTCTACAGTCGCTGCTATAGGACGGCGAGAGGGAGAATTAGAGGTGAAGACATTAGTAGAATAAAATCCACAGGTTGGCAATTTGGATTTAAAATTTGTACCATACTCTATCAAAAGTTTTCGATATGTCTAGCACAATAACAGGAGTTTCGCCGAAACCATGAAAGGAAGACCATGATTCAGGGCGATATGCAAAAAGATCACCGATAGAAGTACCCTTGGGTCCCCGTACTGACGATATGAAAGAAGATTGTGAGAAGAGAAGTGGTTAAGATTCTTCCTATTAAGGTTAGTTTAAAAAAATATTAGAAAGGCAAGAAATCAAAACATTTTGACTGAAGGGTTTAGGGGTTACCCTCCTGGGACAGGATGAATGAACGCAAACTTTTAGCAGGGAGGTAAAGTACAAGATAATAAACAAATACGTAGGCGTTTGCCTGTCGGGATGTTAGCATTGAAGTGCAAGAACAACAGGAGGAGCCCATCAGGTCCATACACCGTCCAAGAGATGGTCCCAGATGGGACAGAAAGAACATTTTTGGAAGCGATTCTAATTTCAGACATGATAAAGTCAGAGGGAGGAGGAGATGGAGGAACAGCATCGGAATCATCCATGGTTGAGATGGAAAGAAAGTTTGAGCGAAGAGTTTAGCGTTGTCAGGAGAAGATCGGCTGCTGAGCCGTCGGGCGGAATAGAGGAGGGAAGAAGAGGGAGAGAGTGTTGAAGAGGTCTTAGCTAGAAAGAGTGTGATGAAATACAATTAGCTCATGGTCATTCAGGAAAGCCAAAGGTATTGGTAACATTGAAATCTCCTAAAATGAAAATTTCAGCAATGAGAGCGGAATAGAATGTATTCCACTTTGGAAGTAGGTAGTTAAAGAAATTTAGATAGGCAGTTAGAATTAGGGAAAGGGAAACAGCGCAGGTGTATTTAGTTTGATAATGAATTGTAAGCCGTAGTCAGAGGGTATATAATTCGGGGTTCGGGATACGTGACAAGTTAGGTCATGCGTACATATACGCATCATCCCTTTGGAATGAATCTGAGTATAGTGAATGTAAGAGGTATAGAACTGATGTTGCTGACTGTCATCGCAGGAACCTGAGCTTCAGTGAGGGATGAGGTTTGGAGGAGGAGAGGTGTTCAGCAGATTGAAAATTTGAGAAAAGACCACGATTGTTGTAGAAGTTTATGAGTCAGACTGAGGAACATGAACATCTCGACTAGGTGGTAGCAGGATGTTAAAACGACTATATATACACATACATAATAATATATATATATATATATATATATATATATATCTGTCAGCCTTTTATGACTAGGCAACGTTGATGTGATGTATTAGGGTTTTGGAAACTCCTGCGGAGTTTGATGCCCATACTGCCGACCAGCGATTTGTGACCAGCTCATGCGATGAATGTAGTATACATGATGTGAATATGGACGTTTTGGACTAGGGCTCTAATATAAGGCTATCAGTTCCTTCTGTTAAAGACTTAATGCGTCTCCTGAAAGCTGACGAGTTACGCTTACTGAACCGTAGTGTTCTCTCAATGTTGCAAGGTTAAGGACATGCATCTCTGTAAGTGTAACTCTGGTCATTCTTCCAGTATCAGACCCAAATAAGAAATGAAACACTGAATATGTACAAGAATTTAAATGTATATGGGCGAGCCAGCATCAGCTCTTTGCGTAACTAGCCGTATATAAGAAGTTTGTATAGAACTAAAGCTGCTCTCCTTCAAACCTGCACAAATATTTACGGAACATCGGACATGCGTGATGTGTATAAATGTACTTTTAGAATCCTACATGCGTTGACCGTTCTTACAAGTTGTTGTTAACCACTGCATCCGACAATATATATATATATATATATATATATATATATATATATATATATATACTAAAGTAAAGCATGCTTACATTTCCCTGTTATTGAATAATCGGTAACTTGGATTCGGCACTGCACGAGTTTGTACATTCTCGTCAAGTAAATTTTGATCGACGTCCATATCTTGATTGTTTGTGGTACCCAACGTTTCCTAGAAATAGTGGATGAAGGAACAATATAGTACTGTGACACGGAAAACTACATATATGTTATAGTAATATAGTTAACACAGAATATTCTTTGATGGTGATATTATTTGGCTATATCTCTTGCTGCTTCTCGAAACTACTAGAAAACTCTTGTTACTCCGATTAAACGACTTCTTACGGATATCTCCTAATCTGTTTGGGTTTAAAAGGTCCCACTCATCTGACCTGTGTATCTATGTATTTAAAGATACAATATCTAAATACATTGACAGTAATTCAACTAATTATAGCTGTTTCCTAGATATAAGTAATGCACATGATAGGGTGAGCCGCAATATTTTATTTGCAAAAACTAGAAAACAGGAAGGTTCCCATATACATATTAAATTTATTGAAATTTTTGGTATCCCCACCAATCTTTCGCTGTTAGGTTGGCAATGTACTATCCGAGTGTTTTGCCACCTTTCGCGGGGTGAGACAAGGTTCCTTGCTCCCCCCTATGCTGTTTAATGTGTATATTTACGGATTAATTGTATCACTTGATGAGATAACAGTGGGTTGTTGTATAGATAACACAAGGATAAATAACATAGTTTACGCCGATGATATGGTGATAATAAGTCCCTCTGTTAAAGGTATGGATCGGCTACTAAAAGTCTGCAAAGTGTATTCGCAGAAACATGATAATCTTTTTAACGTTACAAAACTAAGATTATGCAATTTCATCCTAAAAGCTGTAATCAGCTAGCTGATATAATGTTTAAAATGAATGGTGAAGTAATTGAGGAAGTACAAGAGTTTAAGTATTTGGGTCAAACTATTACCAGCTCAATGAGTGATGACTCGGTTATAAGAAAACCATCACGAAGTCTGTGTGCTAAAGCTTATATGACCATAAGGAACTCTCGATTATGTACAAGTGAAGCTAAAGACACTCTCTTTCGTACTTTCTGCTGTAATATATACGGACAGCAACTGCTGGTAAATTATAAAAAAGGATCTGGCAGAATTCTAAATTTGTTGTACAGCAGATCTTTTAGACTCTTACATAAATTAGCCCCGAGATGCACAGCTTCGCAAATGCTTGCTACCCGCAATGCCCCGAGCTTCCCGGAGATAACAAGACTACAGTCTAATGCAAAGAATTAAAAAATCAACCAACCCGCTCATCCAAGCTATCCACGAGTCCTGCCATTTACCCTCTAAGCTATGGACTTCTTGATACGTAAACGTATGTCTGCAGCTCCACTTAACTTCGACATTACAGTGTTATTTCTAATCAAATGTATATATTTCTATCCTTAGTATATGAACTGTCATTGTATTAATAATATTTGTCATATGGTCTGTAGTCTACCAATAAACCTTTTCATTTTCATTTGCAATTCTTATTTTTACCTTTTCAGCACTAGTGACGAAAATCAAAACTAATCTAAATGTACGCCCACGTTTGTTCAGCCTGTCTCGTTCTCTTATTTCCCATATATATATATATATATATATATATAATATATATATATATATTATATATATGCTGCAAACCCACAAGAAAAAGAAAAACGATTCCAAGGCCTTTCGTGTATTCAAAGCTACACCTCCCTGACGAGGTGTAACTTTGAATACACGAAAGGCCTTGGAATCGTTTTTCTTTTTCCTTGTGGGTTTGCAGCATTCATTTATTTCACGTGTTTTATTGTGAAATTCATCCCATATATATATATATATATATATATATAAGTAAAACAACCAAACAGCCTATTTTTTGTCTCCCTGAAGATGTGAATATATCACGAAAGCGCTCGGACTTCGTGTTTCTTTTTCCTTTTCCCTGTGGTTGTTTGCTTGTTAATAAGATTGCGTGTTATTCTGTGATTTTAGTGCATATATATATATATATATATATATATATATATATATATATATTACTTATTCGGACTATACTGGATTTAATTATCCTAGAAGAGTTCCTTGTTCCATGCACGGCCTGTGTGTATCATATATATATATATATAGATATATATATATACATAATATATATATATATATATATACAGGGCGTCCCAAAAATGTATACACACTTTAAATAATTATAAAGGCAGTGTTTATTAAAATACATTTCATTTTCAAAATGTAATAGAATCTACAGACATTATTTAATTGTTTTGTCAACGCCTGTTTTCAAACTGACGTCCGTTCTGGTCCAGGCACTGCTGATAACGCGAAGCAATGGAATCGCAAACATCACGAAACATTTCGTTTGGTATTTGTGTGCATTCTCGTTCAATGGCTGCTCTCAATTCAGCGACTGTTGCAGGTTTTATAGCGTAGACTTTGTCTTTTAAGTATCCCCATAAAAAAAGTCTAGTGGTGTGAGGTCTGGTGAACGCGGAGGGTATTCTACGAAACCCCTTCGTCCAATCCACATCCACATCGTGCCAAGTACCACTCGCAATACTCCACTCTTCGGTCCGGATCATCTTCATTAATAGCATGGACTAATCTTGGAATGTAACTTTTCCATTGACAGCGCTTCAAAATGCGTTGGACAGACGATTCTGAAATTCCTACCTCACGACTCGCTTGCCGCACAGATTTTCTTGGACTTTGGTGATACGTTTCCAGTACTCTTTCTTGCTTTGTGGGGCTTGTCGATGTCCGTGGTCTTCCGGAACGCTTCTTGTGGACATTCTGAACAGTTCCATCGGCTTCAAACTTATCTCTAATTCGAGTGATGGTAAGTCGCGTTGGTGGATCTGTTTGAAACTCCCTCCTAAACTGTCTTTGCACTTCAACTGCGTTTACACACTTCCAGTAGCATTTTAGAATGAATTTCCTTTGTTCAAAGCTTAGTCTGACTGCCATTATTAATTCTAATGGGTTTAACTTGGAAAGAAAGAAACATCAATTGAGCTATGGGCTATTAAAGTGTGTATACATTTTTTTGGGACGCCCTGTGTATATATATATAGTTCAGGATTGTTCCTATGTAATTTCAGGATATAAAATTATTTTGTTGTGTTATACAGTTAATTTGCACCTTTTTAGCTAATATCCTTCAAATTACACTGTCACGAACATACAGTTTGGTCAGGCTTTTATTTTTGCAAACCACCAAAGGCAAATGGGTGGTTGACAGTGTAATAATTTAACTGTAGAAAACATCTGCAGCTTATTTAAAACGTTAGACACGAAATTAAATCGGCTTATTGTAAATATTTTCAAATTATCATTGAAAGTGGTGAGAGTTAGAACATTAAAAGTCTTTAATTTCTCTAAAAATGAAACCGTTTCT